>APFE031642304.1:129776-158359 GCA_000404065.3 Pinus taeda
CTGTTACACTGAAATTTGTCACCATGACTATCTGCAGTTACTATGGCTCCATCAATAGTCATATTATCCTCCTTGTCAAGCCTTATACCTCTGCTCTCCATGTCAAACTTCAAAAAAGAGAGAAAGTCATTAAAAATCATGTTTATCTCTGGGTACGCAGGTTCTCTCTACCTTCCTTGCCTACGTGTACGCATCCCAAGCTCATTGTACCTGCGTACTTGTACGCTCTATAAGTCAAGGGATGGGTGCATACTCCTGTAAAGGTCAAAAGGCACGAGTTTCATCTTAAACAAGTTACTTGTGGTCACTTCTAGAGCCTTCTAGAAGAGTGTTTGACGTGTATTGAGCGCCTCCAGATGGTTCATGCATCCCTATGATAGAGGAACTTACCCCATCAAGAGAGGAGCTACCCCATCCAAAAGAGGGAGTATCCCATTGATGTTGGAACTGAATAACTTCCTCTAGAACACTATAAATACAGGCATTGGGCCAAGGGAGGGGAGGTTGAAAGCTGAACATTCCAAAGGGTAGATGCTACTAGAATTAGGACTTCCATTGTAAGCTTGTGAGGAGAGATTACCATCCTTTCTTGTTTCATTTGGAAGTGGGTGAGCTTGTCAAAGTAGAGGAAAACTCTTGCTGGACCCTGGGAGGAACTTGCACAACAACAAGGCTCAGGTTGTAATGGTTTCTTTTTTGTTTCCTTAATACAAATAAGTCCATTCTTCTCAATGATTTGTTGTTAATGAATTGTTTCATATACTCCTTGGTCTATATGTTGAATATGCTTTGTTTTATGGAATATTCAGGTGTTATGTAATCGTTTGATTGTTAGTGTATGCAGGTTTCAAAGTGAAGGAGGAGCTCATCTGGATCGACGAGGCTGGACTGCTGCAACAAGCGTTGGATTTGAGGTAGGATCGAAAAACACTTGGTTTCTCATAGAATAATGTATGTTTAGAGAAGGATTGCTCTTAATTGTCTTGTTTGTCACTAGAGAGTCTTAGACTCCTAGGGAGGTTAGTTTTGTCAGTAAAAATAACTCTTTCCGCATGACACGTCATTATTCTTTGTACTCAATTATCTTGGCGGGTATGGGTATACCTCCCCTACCTCATCGAGAACATGTACACACCACCTGGAGACTCTACTTTGACAAGTAGTTCTTACCTCCTCCTCACACTGTTCTTGTCTTTGTTGAAATGGATTTATCTCTCTCCATGACCTCCTCTTGTATATCATGAAAGGAAACTACAGTGTATTTCTGTCATACAATATGCTCCTAACACTCATACATTGGGGGACAATATGTTATCACAAAATAAAAGAACACCTAGCCATATTTTATGAGGTTGTTCGAGATACACCATATGTTATGTGTTTTACACATTAAAACCCACTTTCACCTTAGGAAGTAATTTAGTGAACCATTTTTCCTAAATTGTTTCCATTTAATTATTTACCCATATGAGAATAACCCATAAGTTTATTTAATTTCACATTATTCTCACATATTTACCCACATAAAAATAACCCAAAATTTCATTTAATTTCACGTTGCTTTCATATTTACCCATTTATTATGAAAATAATTAAAAATATTTTCACCCACTTTTATAATTTCCATAAGAATAATTAAATAAATAAAATAATAATTTATTATTCCTTAATCATTTCACTTTTTCTCCTGGGAAATAATTATTAAATCATTATTTCTAACTCATTTAACCATATCACTCAAAAATAACTAATAAAATCATTTTTATTTATTAATTACTTCACCCACTTTTCTTAATTAACTCAATTAGTCATTTTTTTTGAGTTACTTAAGTAAATTAAGATTGTTAACCATTTCATTAATCTTTTCCTCTCCCAAAAATAATAAAATACTTACCATAATTAAATCCAAATCTGGTTTACTAAAGTCCCTCCGGGCCTTATAGTCTCTATACATAAAGATAAGAAACTCCTAACCTTCCCTAAAGATACTATCTACATCAAGCTATTGACGTGATAAAGCAGTTATAGACGTTAGTTGCCGCCCTAAAGACGTTCTAAAGCAGCTAGTTACGTTCTAAAGCAGCTAGTTCCTGCTAGTTACGTTAGTTGCCCTACAGCTAGTGATGTTAGTTGCCGCCCTAAAGGGGAATTCCCCATGAAGACTCTCTTCTCCATGAAGTGAGTTCTCTGTTTATTCCCCATGAAGTTATAACCCTTCCTAGTTCTATGCCACCTTAAAGCTTCTATTCCACTTTCAAGGTTTATGATTCAATCCCCTTATTTGACCCTATCAAATACTAACATAGCATTTTATTATATATAGAAAATATTTTTCCCCACCATTTATCCCATGACCAATTCTCATCATGCAAACTTTGATCTCTCCACATTAGTTCATCTTTATCGTTTTCCCACTTGCATACTAATATAAAGGAAAGCCATTACAATAGAAAACCAAGGGACAATAGAAAACCAAGGGACAAGGAAGAACCCTCCCATGGAGGAGGACGTACCAACCCAAGTCAATATATTATATTCTACAGGTGTATCCATTTCCATTTGATTTATAATAAAAAGCCTTGATTTCATTTGGGTATATGGTTATTATTGTTGTCTTATTTTCATATTTTTTTCTATATTTAATGGTTTATTAAACTAGTATAGATCTATTAATAAGTAATAAACATAATTTTAGCTTAGGGTTTGTATAAATTACATTGTTGCTAGATTATTTGGGTCACCGGTAGAAGAAAGGAGATTCTGGTCAGTTGGTTGCACAATTTTTGTTAACATATTTCATACTACTTAGCGATAAATTGCTATTTAGTTTGTTTTTGTTTTTTGTTTTTGTTTGTTTGTTTTTGTTTTGTTTTTTTTTTTTAATATTGTCTCTCAAGTTTTGATTTTATTCAAACTTTTTTTGCGTTAATTGTTTTTTTTTTCATTTCATATAATCTAGCTTTCATTTTTCTAGTTGAGTCTTGAACCCTAATATTCTATTCTCTACCTTTTTTCCTATAAATTTAAATTTGTTATCTAATTTCTAACTCTATTTGATTTTCTAATTCTCTTTCTTCTCATATTTTTTCTAATGATTTTATATAATCATAAATATTATCTAGGGTGACTTTGTTGGGTCTCCCCTTACTAGGTTGAGGTTTTGGTATATGTGGTGAAGTGTTCAAAGTTGAAAGAAGAGAATAAATAAGAAGAGTAATTATGCACTTGATTTATGAGCCACTGAGTGTAATTCTAGACTCATTCATAACCAAATATTTAAAGTCAATACAACCGATATCTTCCCTATCACTATTTCTACATTGAAAACTGTAGCATAGATAATATCCACTCATATCACCAAAAATATACTAATTCTATTAAAATTTTATATCGTAAATATATTAATTCTAATATTAAATGAAAATTTTAAAATTTTAAATATATTAATTCTATGAAAAAAATATAATCTAAACACTATAATATATTAAATTGGATGTGTGTGTGTAAAATAATTGTATTAAGAAAAAACCCATGGTAAGAGTGCACAACAAGTGGTATTATAAATATCGTTGACCTTGTGTTTAAAGAAAAATTGTCAGTTCCTTATTTTCCAAAAATTCAAAATACTTATGACCACAAAAGATTCATCTCTATGTTTCTTACATGAGTAAATTGAAACAAATTGTTGACATAATCAAGCAAAAAAAAAAGAATGACTAAATTGGATTATGGGCTTGAATTCTTGTCACTATTAATTGTGCCATTGAAAGGGATTTTTTCTTCTTTACCATTATTGTCCAAATTTCCTTTGCCTTTGATGAGGTCCTTGTTGTTATTTCCTTTCCCAATTTGTCCAGATCTATGAGTTTTAATTGCTAATGTATCTCTTCTTATTTAGCCTGATCTAGCCAACTTGCCTTAAGAGATTCAACATTGAGATTCAATAGAGACTTGTTGTTTAGATCTTTACCTTCTGGATCCATGACATCAAAGTATTGATTGTTGATGTGTTTCAAACCATCCAATGTGGTTCATCATCAAGATGAAAAGGTGAGAGTATTTGATCTGACATGGGTATAAAAAGGGGAGGGAGGAGTCTAAAAACAAAAAAATAGGACAAAAGTCAAAGAAAATAATTGTTAGACAAAAAATAATAAATTATAAAATAACTATTAGACAAAAGTCAAAGAAAAAAACCATTAGACAAAATTCAAAGATAAATAACCGTTAGAATTGACTTGTGTCAATTCTTGTTGAGACGAAATTTTTTCATTTGAAGGGATATCCTTTGACTACTCAATCTCCAGTATGGTATGCCCAATTTCATATTAATCTAGTTCTGTTTTTTCTATGCAAGGATATAGTTTAGGTGGATCTTCCTTCAAAATTAGTTGATTTTATTCCTTGGATTCAACCCATCAAGTTGAATTTACAGTTGCATCTTAGTTATCCTTGGACCTTTTGGGAAATTTATTGCTAGGTGCCTTATTTCAAAGCATGATCTAAAATGAAAAGAAACATGTTTATAATATATTTTTTGGGTCAAGGAGTAGTTCTCACCTTGAAAACTTATTTTTGAAATAAATTATTTATTGAAGTCCATATAAGCACATATGCAAGAATATGTGTTGGTGCTCCATCACTTTGTTTCAATACTCTCTTTGTTTTAGTGATTCTTGTAGAAATTCCTTGTAGATTCAAACTTCTAATTGTAATTTATTAAAACATTAGACTTGAATCTACTCTACTAATCAGTGGAAACAATTAAATGATCGCAAAATCACGAAGCACACAAGAGAAAGAATCCAATCAACACATTACATAATGATCTCATGGGGAAAGCCACAGTTAAAAACCCCTTCTATCTATATATTGCATTAGTTAGAAAATATGAGAAGATTACAAAGCTTTTCTCAAGCCCGAGCAACCTATGCACTATATTTATCTATCTCGCTACTTCCTAGAAAAATCCATGCCAATACTTAACCAATTTCTTTTTTTCCTAAGTCTCTATTTCCTTGCTATTTTTTATTTGGAATTAGCCCCTATGAATTAGGGAAATTCCTCAATTGGAATTGTGAATCCTCATAGGCCTTCCTTTGATTACATGCACCACTTGTATAATTTAGATGATTATACAACTAATAGTACATTGTCCCTGAACTCCAATATCAATTGGGTAATTCTCAGATCTAACATGCATGAGTTATTTATGAGTGACACTCACATTTCTCTACATCTATTTATTTCGATGCCTAGATATGGTTCCTCAACTTGTCCTGAATATGAACCACACTAGTTGGTTCAAAACGTGTCGATGGGATTTTCTCCTATGTGATTTTCACCGAAACAATTTTTTTCATTCAAATCAACTTATTTAACTAATACAAGTTGTCATGTGATGTGGAATTACAATTTTATTCCTAATAGAATTCAAGGACAAAATTAAATTAGGATTTTCTTGTTGCATTTTCAACACTCCCTCCCAACAAGAAAGGGATTATCTACGACCCCGATCCTGCCTCTATGAAACTTGAACTTGCATCTTGATAATTCCTTTGTCAAAATATCTGCATCATGTTCCTCTGTGGGAATGTACTCTAGCAACATGATTCTCATTTGCACACAATCTCACAGATGGCGATACCAGATGTTGATATGCTTGGACCGATCATGAAAAATTGGATTCTTAGAGAGTTTGATACAACTCTGATTATCACAGTAAATCACTGTAGGATCCATTTGCTGACCAAATGATCCAACAAGGATCTTCCTCATCCAAATCGCTTCACAAGTTTCTTAACTAGAAGCCATGTACTATGCTTCTATCGAAGCGAGTGCAACTAGTCTCTGCTTCCTGTTGTACTAAGAAACTGTTGCTAACCCAATACTGAAGTTTCCCCCTAATTTTTTCTTCCTGTCTGATGGACTCCTTGCCCAATATGCATCTGTGAAACCTTGAAGCCTCACTCCCTTTGTCCACCTGTACCAAAGAATAACTTGAGTGGTTCCTTTGAGGTATCTCAACACATGTTTAGTTTCCTTCCAATAGAGTTTGGTTGTATTAACCATTGCTTGAATAACTTAGTTAACTGTAAAACATATATTTGGTCGTGTGTTCACCAAATACATAAGTGAACCCAAAATTTGCTTGTAAATAGTAGCCTGCACTACTTCACCTAAAGTAGCATCTTCCTTCCTCCAATTCCCTACTAGAGGAGTCTCCATGGGTTTGCTGCTTTCCACGTGGAACTTCTTCAATATCTCGTTGGCATACTTTCCCTGAGAGACAACTAATTACCCATCTCCTTGCCATAGTTCCATACCAAGGAAATAATGCATGAGCCCCAGGTCCTTCATCTCGAATTCTCTTGCAAGATACTCTTTGAAATATTTTACTAGCTTCTCATCACCTATTAGAATTAAATCATCGACATATAATACTATAATCAACAATTTACCTTCAACCACAATATGGTAAATGTTCGCATTTGCTTCACTTTTGGTGAAGGCCAACCTGGTGAAATAGTTGTTAATCCTGGTGTACTAAGCACGAGGTGCTTGTTTCAATCCATACAACATTCACTTGAGTCTACACACATGTGACTCTATATTGAGGTCTTAAATCCTTCCAGATGATCAATGTACACCTCTTCCTCAATCACTTCGTTGAGGAATGTTGTTTTCACATCCATCTGCTATATCTTCCATCCCATTTGCGCTGAAAGTGTTAGAATAGATCTGATTGAAGACTAACTTGCTATTGGAGAAAAGGTCTCCTCGTATTCAATTCCCTCCACTTGAGAGAACCCTCTGGCCACAAATTTTGCCTTGTGTTTCTCCACACTCCCATCTACTGCTTTATTTACCTTGTAAATCCATATGGAACTTACCACTGACTTGTCTGCTGGTCTTGGGACCACTTCCCAAACATTGTTTATGATAATGGAGCCATACTCCTCTACCATGGAATCAACCCATATTGGTTACTGCGTTGCTTCCTCGAATGAGGAATGCTCAATCTCTACACTTTTTCTCATCAAAGTCATGTAGCCATTTTGTCGATCTAGTGACCTCCTTTGCCTGCGGTATGATGTGGGTCATCCCACATTCTCTCTAGTATCATGCATCAATCCATCAGCCTCTCTGGTGTGCTTCCTTCGATCTCTCGAAGTATTTGCATGACTTGGTGCTTCCACTCTCTACTCCTCTACATGTGGCTACCCCACATCATCCCGAGGTTCTTCTTTTGGAGCTAAAATCTACTCCTCTCCATCCAACTAAATCTCCCTCTCAAGAGAAAATCTCTTGGCCTTTTCTTCATCGAACTTCACATCTATATGAACCACTGTCATCTTGTGAGATGGAAGGTACACCTGATAGTTGTGAGGTTGTCTCAGTGTACCCCACAAATATGCCCAACTCAGTCGTTGGCTCTAGATTTTTCCTTGCATCCTTGGTAACATGACAGTAAACTGATGAACCAAAGATCCTGAAGTGTGCTACATCTGGTTTCTTACCTGAAAAAGATTCTTCTAGTGTACTCATCCTGAGAATCAGATGAGGACTTCTGTTTTGCACATATACAACTGTGATGCATGCTTCATCTCACAATACTTTTGTTCTTCATTTCAGCCACCCCATTATGCAATGGGTTATGGGGTGCTATTAATTCCTGTTGAATGCCTTCTGAAAGAATAGAAGTCCTTGAATTCATTTGACGCGTATTCTACACCGTTATCACTCATGAGAATCTTCACTTTCCTGCTAGTGTCTTTCTTAACAAGTGCTTTAAATTCAAAAAATTTAGAGAACGTATGATCTTTCTTTTTCGTGAAGAAAATACAACACTTACATGAGAAATCATATACAAATATTACATAATAATTGTGCTTGGATGTGGAAGCTATTAAGAATGGTCCACACACATCTGAGTGAACTCTCTCAAGGATCTCTTGTGCTTGATTGCCCTTATCATGGAAGGTGGCTTTGGTGTGCTTCCCCAATGTACACCCTTTGCATGTATCTCTCTGCTCTAGTGCACCCATTGGAAGTCCTATAGAAATTTTCTATATGATCTCCAAGGCTCCATGGTGCAAGTGACCCAATCTTATGTGCCACAACTCACCAATGTCTCAAATCTGCACCTTCTCTACTTTTGTGCTCAAAGCAACATAATATTCTACATCCAATTTGTAAAGGCTCTTCACTCGAACCTCGATCCACTTCACTTGTCCTGAGGCTATGTGACAAAGGACAACCTTTCCTTTACTAAATATCACATCATAGCCACAGTCCTACAACATAGCAACTGAAACCAAATTCTTCTTCAGACTCGGAACATACATGACATCTTTTAATGTGAGAGGAGAACCAGACTCCCTTTGAAAAGTAATAGTATCAATGATAGTCGCGCTAGACCTTCCATCATCTCCGATTTCGATGTGAATATGGAGGTACTTCTCCTTCGAGTCATTGAAGAATTATTTGTTTCCAATCATATGGCACGAGGCTCCATTATCTAGATACCACACACTACCCATCACCGATGTCACCATGCAAGTGATGAGAGTGAAATCCAACTCGAATTATGAAGCAAGAGCTTCACCTGTCGCTCATCCTGAGGGCTTCTTCCCAGCCTTCTTGTGTTGAATCTTTGTGGCATAGTCCCAGCTTATGACAATGGAAACATTTAATCTTCAACAAGTCCTTCTTCTTGCCACCCTGATTATAATTTGAATTGGAATGGGATGACTTCCCTGTCCATTTCATTTCCTTTCTAGCTAAGGCACAATTATCCTCATCAACATGCTTGGATGAGGATCCATCTCTGGTGTTCCACCAAATCTCTTCTTGCAACAAGTCAGACCACAAAAGCTCCCACTCTGGTAGCTTCTCCTTCCCATTTACTAAATCTTAGTAGCTATGCCAACTCTTGGGAAGGCCTAGAAGTGTGAGGATGGCCTATCATCGTTAGAAACTATAACACCAACACTTCCAAGCTCATCCCGACATTGGGTGAACTTGGTCAAGTACTTTGGTATTATGTCGCCCTTCTCCATCTTGATTTTTCTAAGCTTTTCCTTCAGTGCCAACTTCATGTGGTAACTTCTGTTTTGAAACAACTCTATCAAGGCCTTCCACATTACATATGGAGTCTTCTTACCATGGAGGTTCGAAAAAATACGATCTCGAACTCCTTCTAGGATAATCCTTCTTGCCTTTGCAACACATTTTCTCCACTCTACTGGATCTTGAGCATCAGTTGCTAGAGGCTTAGGAATATATTTGTCTATGAATTCCTTAAACCCGTTGTATTCCAAAACTGTCTCCATGATGTCCTTCCAAGAAATATAGTTCTAACTAATCTCAAGGGAATATTTGAGTCTCAATCTGTAGAACGACATATTGCTGACTTCGAAGTATGATACTGCAAATTAGATCTCACCTGCAAAAGACAAACTTGTATTCTCCTCTTTTAGAGTGATTTCTACTCTGATACCATGTAGAAATTCCTTGTAGATTCAAACTGCTAATTGTAATTGACTAAAACAATAGACTTGAATCTACTCTACTCATCAGCAGAAACAATTAAACGATCATGAAATCACAAAGCATACAAGAGAAAGAATTCAATCAACACATTACACAATGATTTCCTAGGGAAAGCCACAGCTAAAAACCATTGTTATTTGTATATTGCATTAATAAAAAAATATGAGAAGATTACAATGATTTGCTCAAGCTCGAGCAACCTCTTCATTATCTCTATCTATCTCACTGCTTCCTCGACAAGTCTAGGCTAATAGTTAACCAATTTCTCGCTTGCACAAGTCTCTATTTCCTTGGCAATTAGCCCTTATTAATTAGGGAAATTATTTTATTGGAATAGTGCAATCCTCATAGGTCTTCCTCTGATTGCATGCATCACCTTTCATGATTATACAACTGATAATACATTGTCCCTGAACTCCAATGTCAACTGGGTAACTCTAATATCTTACATGCATGAGTTATTTATGAGTGAATCATGAGTTAACTAGTTGATCACTACAGGCATCACCACAATACTAGACCTCCCAATAGTTCCTCCAACAGTTGGAACTAGTTTAACTAACTTCAACTCAGTGAAATTGAATTAATTAATTACAACTCAAAATAAACTTAACGAAGACTCCTATTATGTAGGAGACACTTTACATGACTCACGTTAGACCCTCAACTCGAATTAACTGAGCCAACTAAGTCAAATTAACTTAGCTAACTAACACAAGTTGTCATGTGATGTGGAATTACAATTTTATTCCTAATTTAGTTCAAGGAAAAAATTAAATTAGGATTTTCTTATTGCATTTTCAACACTTCTTTGATAATACCTTTTAAGAGCTTCTTGAATGCCTTGAAGAGATTAAGAACCCCATAAACACAAAGATTGATTTAGAAGTCTAATCCACATAGAAGTAGAGGAGAGAAAATCAATTAGAAGATTGAAGGAAGGAGTCTAATTTTTTATGCATAAACTAGAGCTTCCCAAAACTAGGGACTTGAGTTTAAAATCAAATCCATGTCTTTAGCAATTTCAAACTCAACAATGAAGTAACCCTTTGCACATGGGTAAATGAAGATCTCTTCTTTTAACTTAAGGCTTCCATGAGACTAAAATCCATTTATACAAATCAACTAAATGAGGCCAGAGGCCATTGAAACAAAAATCAAGCCCATTTGAATAGTAGAAGGCCTCCTAAAAAACAACACCGTCTACTGAAGGAATAATGATTGTAAGAGCTTCCTGAACGAGGAGATGGGGAGAATTAGGAACATTCTTGACAATAACGTTGAAAGAATTTCTATGCATATTCCCAATAGGAGGAAGATAATTATATTTGCAATTTTTGGCCATATTGACAATCAAAGAACAAGATTTATATGCAAATTTTCTCCCCTAGACTTCCCAAAGTCACTAAGATGGGCTTCCCAATGAGAACTACACAAAGTAGAGGGGAGAAATGAGGAAACAAAGATATAGCTACCTCCATTCTTGGAACTAAACCACTAGGGATGAAAGAGCTACATTGAATTAAATCCCTAGGGAAAAAAAGTGAGGAATGATCCCAAAGAAGAAAATAGCCATACAAAGTCAGATTAAAACAAAAAAAGGACTAACTACTAAACTAGGGAAAAATTCTAAATACAATAAGCAAAACTATACTCTGATAATTATAAAAGTAATTTTTTATATTACAAATATACTTGTTTTATTGATATTTTATTATATAATATATATATTACTTTTTAAATTTTAAACATATTAATTTTATTTAAATTTCATAATATAAACGCTAATTTTAATTAGCGTTAAAAGAAAAGTTTGCTTTATAAATATGTTAAATTTGACATTAAAAATGAGAATTTAAAATTATGGATATGAAAAGAGGGACTCGTTTGGCTTAATCAAATATTATATACTTTGGGGATATTAGATAATTAACGTGGGGAGTACGGTGATAGAAACATGTTAAATTTGATATTAAAAATGAGAATTTAAAATTTTGGATATGAAAAGAGGCACTCGTTTGGCTTAATCAAATATTATCTGCTTCAGGGATATTAGATAATTAACGTGGGGAGTACGGTGATAGAAACAGGATATAATGAGGGAAAAAGGTAATGGGTTATATATATAGAGAATAGGATTATGTTTAAATATTTAATTTTTAAAAAGAAGCTTTACCATATAGAATTTAAGAGGCTTCTTAAAATCATTTTTAATTTGAGTCAAACTATCACTTTCGTCTCAAGCTTAGGTGGCACAAAGATGCCTAGCCTTGGCTCAACCTTTGGGGGATAAATGAGGAGATCATCTTGGGAAACACTGATAGTGTCAAAGATACTATCACCTCCAAATTTAAGGATAAGCTATGGGATGATAAGGAGCTAGATGGTAGAAGGAAGCTAAGATATTATAAGGAGGAAATCAACCCCACCCTTGAAAACCAGAATTATCTCTCTGTTTTGACCAACTCGAAGAAAAATATGAACATTGCTAAGAGTAGAACTAATTCTCATGAGCTTCGAAGTGAAACCAGACGATGGTATACTCCTAAGGCTCCGTGAGATGATAGGATTTGTCATCTTTGCTATACTAAGAGGGTGGAGGATGAAAATCACTTTCTTTTAGATTGTTCGATCCTTACTCACATTCACTCTCATTTCCCTAACATCTGTCACACTTCCAATCTTCTTGACTTATTAAGTCAACCCAACTATAATGATCTGATCTTGGTGCGCTTCTTTCCCCTTCTTTTTGAGCACAAAAATAAGATTCTAAAGTATTATAATTAGATTCTTCTTCTTCTTGAGGTCCACGGCATTGGTCCACCACCACCACCACTACCACCACCACCACTGCCACCGCCTCCACCTCCACCTCCACCTCCACCTCCTTAAATGGAATTAGCTTATTAAAAAAAAAGTAATTTTATAAGATTATAATTTGAATAATTTTGTTTTTTATTTTAATGGAAAGACATTTTGTAGCTTAGTTTAATTAGTGGTTGTTTTTGTTTTGTTTTTTAATATAATAAGTAATATATTTGTTATATTAATTAAAATTAATTGTCATGCTTATAATTTGGAATTAAATAATTTTTTTTTAATTATTTATGAAAATAGTCATAAAAACTGTGTTATGGATAATTTTATTTATTTTTAGTTTAATATTTTATTTTCATATCAAAAATAAGAGACCATATAAAATATTATTAAATTAAAATTAAGTTAAAAAGTAAACTTAATTTATTATATTTAATTAATTTAATATATAAAAAGTTGGTATGCAATTACGTAAATCAAATAATGATAATATTAAAATTAAGTTGAAAATGTAAACCTAATTTAATTTTTATGAGGTTTAATTTATTTAATATATAAAAAGTTTGTCAGCAATTACGTAAATCAAATAATGATGAAATTATATTTTCATAATTTAAAAATATTGATGTTGAAACGTTAATTCGAAAATCAAAATAAGAGACCATATAAATATTATTAAATTAAAATTAAGTTAAAAATGTAAACTTAATTTATTATATTTAATTATTTAATATATAAAAAGTTGGTTTGCAATTACGTAATCAAATAATGATCATATTAAAATTAAGTTGAAAAGGTAGACCTAATTTAATTTGTATTATGTTTAATTTATTTAATATATAAAAAGTTTGTCAGCAATTACGTAAATCAGATAATGATAGAATTATATTTCCATAATTTAAAATATTGATGGCGAAATGTTAATTTGAAAATCAAATAACAATAAATTGATATTGTTATAACGAAAAATATTGATATAATATTGTTATAACTAAAAATATTGATATAATTGGAAATGATAAAAATTAAGCAGTAATTTAAAATATTGATGGTGAAATGTTAATTTGAAAATTAAATGAAAATAAAATGATATTGTTATAACGAAAAATACTTAACATGCAATCTAAATCTGATTCTTTAACTTGTCCTAACGATGAATCATACTGGTTAGTTCGAAATGCGTCGACAATGAAATATCATGTGATTTAGGCCGGAAAAATTCTCTCTTAAACAATATGGATCACATAAGCCCAATTTAGTAAAAATTAAGGGGTTATATAAAATTGGAGGGTAATCAAATTATTTGTTAATAATATTATTTAAGTATTGGTATCTTATTTTAAGTATCTGTTGTTGGTTTATTTTTCATTAAGTTTATATTTTTCATCTTTTTGTGTTTTTAAAGTATTTTATTATTTATTCGTTTTAAATTTTTTTTTTTTTGAGTATTTTGTTATTTGTTAACCAACCTCATCCCCCGCATTTTATGGTTAACCAATGTTTTATTTATTGATTACTATTTTCTTTATATATATTATATATATATATATATAATATATAATATTATTATATATATATATACATTTTGTATATTTTTGTTTTATATTTAATTAATTAATTAAATATTATTTCCCAAAACACTACCATTTACTTATACGCCGTATATTTATTAAATTAATAAATAATAAGTTATTTTCAAAACTAGCCATTTAATATAGCGTTACTTAATAATTATTTGTTTTTAATATATTTAATAATTAATATCATAATTTAATATAAATATAGTTCAAAATATAGCTGTGTACTTGAAATTACTATTATTGTTTTTAATATAATTAATAATTAATATCATAATTTAAATATTATTGTTTCAAATATAGTGTTACTTCTTGAAATATGGTCTCTATATTTAAAGACTTAAGACTGCCCATGGTCTGCCTTTCATCTGGTCCTAATGAGAACCTCCAGTGTTTGTTGGTTCGAAACTGGTCCGCCCAACAAATTTCTCATATGCGTTTTCTACCAAAAGACCCTTCTTAATATTATCTTAATTGAAAAGGTATTATGGTAATTTTTTCTTTTATTTTTAGTAAACATGTATGTAAAATTTATACATAATGAATGATTTTTCTACTATCAAAATAGAAATTAAATGATTTTTGTTTTAATTTTTATATATATTAATATTTTTATTTGTATATATATATGTATGGATGGAGTTAATATTTTTGTTATGGAGTATATATGTTTTAGTTTTTAAAGTTCTATTTATTTTTATTAACAAGGCTTGATTTATATTTTACATTAACACTTATCATGTTATTTCTCACTTTTCTTTTGTAAGTTAATTTTTATTACATCAAAATAGCAAATTACATCACTCTATCCATCTCAGATCAACACACTTCAATCCATTATCGGTCTCGATCTGCCACAAGGGAAACTAGATCTTTTGATCGACAATGTACTAGCTAGAGACAAAATATAGAGTCTATGACCAATAACAACTATATATGACAATGATAGTAAACCATAAAAAAATAGAAAACTATAACATAACATGCCAAGATCTCAACAATTTGATGAGGTTATTGGAGTAGAGTCCTATGCACTGAAACCAACAGGGGTAGAAGGCTTGAGTTCACATTGAAGGTGGCTCTCTACATGAGCCAAATGAGCATTCAAATTAGCCAAATATGAATGTTGATGATGCTGCATCCTTTTAATCTCATTCAAGGAAGCCATAATGTCATTTTGATCCTCATGTTTCTCATTTAGGACTTTGCCTAAATTTTTTTTTAGCTACCAATGTAAAGTGATTGAGTTTAGATATTGGTTCTTTCTTCCCTTGGTGTGTCTAGGGTTAGGAAGCCAATTAGCAACTTCCTCCACAATCTCAAAATCATAAAATGCTTGACGATCATTGAGTGTGAGATTGTAGTTGGCGGATCTCA
This sequence comes from Pinus taeda, assembly GCA_000404065.3. Lineage (NCBI taxonomy): Eukaryota > Viridiplantae > Streptophyta > Pinopsida > Pinales > Pinaceae > Pinus > Pinus taeda. The sequence goes on from APFE031642304.1 coordinate 145,103, forward strand.
TCATAGATGTTCGTAGGGTTGACCAAGTGAAACATGACTGCGGCTTCCCGAACTTGAGCTTGGGCACTTGGGTGACCTTGTTGGCCTCTGCCCTTGCTACTCCTATGGTTGTTCATGCATTTTTGAGGCATAGTGCCTCTAAAGGAAAATCACAGGGTAAGATTAAAAGCAAATGTTGACCTTGGTCAAAGAGAGAGAATGATCCAACCCAAAGCCAAAGATAAGCAAAGAGGGGTAGCAAAAACTAGGCAACCTAGGATTATAGAAGTGAGAAGTCCTATGAAGTGAAAAAAAAACACACCACCACCAAGAAACAATCCCTCCTCCCAACCCCCCCGTTAGTAGATATCATAAAACTAAACCCATAGCTCTTAGGAAATAATTACGAAGAGTACACCAACATGAAAACCACAAGAATCGACACCAAAATAGACAACATAATAGGAAAGGAAAGGCAAGAGCTTGAAGCCATTGTATCTTTTATCCCAATCCAACTCTGTCTCTACCGTCGCTTGCAAGGAGGTGCCACCACCAGAGAATAGTAGTAACTGCGAAGTATTTCTCAATAAAGCATCACATTGATGCACAACAAAACCTAGACTAGTCATTGACCCAAATAACACCTTCAAAATCATGTTGCAAGACCATTTGAGCATAGGGGTCGAAATAAGGTGCATGAATGCATATGCCTTTGCCACCCTGAAGCTGGGGATAGGTGACCCAAGCACAAAAGAAGGAAGAAGTTTACACCATTATAAATTGAAGCATCCTCCTATCACCAGGTTATTGCTGAAGAGTTTCCAAGATAGTATTATCATGTATAGTGGGAAGGGAAACTCAATCCAACATAAATTCCCATCGACCTCTGATTGATATGTCAGACAAGTGGAAGGATACATGAATTCCAATTAATGATGAAGGGTAATAAGTTCTCATGCTCTTGCATGGGGCAAACATGTCACACCACTGCCTATTTAATGGTGAGGGAGGTGTTTTCCCAAGCACGATTTCCATTTGTTCATCCACCCGAATTTGGGGTCCCAAAATTAAATTTAAGTGGAAAGGATCCCAATCATTTTTACCAACCACCAATGATAAACTCAATTAATATATATATTTTTTCTTTATGTTTTAATTTTTGAAAAATTAAACATATCTTTTTTATATTTTCATATATATATATAAACGTATTCTTTTTATATTTTTATGTATATGTAAACAAATTTAAGTAATTTTTCATTAATTAAAAAAAATATTTTTTTGCTAGATATTATAAATATATAATGTCCATGTAGATACTATTAACATATAATGTCCACCATATATAAGTTTAATAATGGATTACAAATATGGTAGTATCAAACGAATAATTCTTTATAAACTTTCTTACACGCATAATTTATTTAGCCCTTGTAGAGACTTTATTTTTATTTTTATTTTTAAATTAGACACTTTGTATTACCAATATCAAAAGGTTACATACATCCTGAAACTTCCATGATTTGGTTGCCTTTGAAGAATGTTAGACCAGAGATTGAAAATTGAGATCTTTTCATTATCATGTTTTTTCTTGATAAGAGCATTAGTTATACAAAAATACCATAGTATAGGAGGGTTGGACATACTTAGTTTGAGAATGGATTGACAAAGCATATACATGGAGAATTTACTAAAGAGGTTGAATAGATACATGATAGTTGCTAGCTTGATCCTTCTTGCTTGTTCTTTGTTGCATTTCTTGAGAGGGAGTTCTGACTACACATCTTGAGAAGCATGCTGCGCTTTTGATCCATGGGTTATAATTTGTCTTCAAATTCTACTTGCTTGTGGATGTTTCGTTTTGATATGTGTAATAATCCACCAGGATATGCCTAAGAAGGACCTTGGTGTTCTAGTAGACATTGACTTCTTGCATGTAATTAGCATACTTGACATGGGTGGAAGTGCCTGTGTTGGGAATCCATTGTTGATTTTTAGCCTATACATGTTTATTAGAAGTATATTTATGATCTTGCCTAACCAGAGTTTCATAATGGGCTATTTCCCAATGCACTATTTTAGGATTGATTTTCTCATAATGAGCTTGAGACTTCCTTGTATGGTTTCGGGCATTTTGTTGGGTAATTGGAGGAGTGTTTCTGGGTGGGATAGAGGAGGGAGAGGGGAAGTCCCTACCCCTTCCTTGACTAGAAGTTGAGGGAGTTCCATGGGTCATTTTGTCAAGAAGAAATTGGCTAAGGTAGAGAACAAGGAGAAATGGTTTGAAAGGAGGATAATTTAGTGATAGGGAGAAATAGGTGGATTTGTGGAATGGGGGCTTGAGAGGAGTGCTATGAAAACAGGGGGTTGTGTTAGGATAATTGGGAGGGATGAAAGAATATGAAAACTACGATTCAAAGTAGGCCACTTGGTGAAGTAGTGCCAATCCACAGATCAAAAAATCCAAGTAATGGTCCAATTAGCAAGAATTTGAGGTGAAAGGAGTTGAATTACGGAGAGAGTGATCTTACCTTATTGTTTGGGGAGTGTATTGTGTAGAGACAGATGATCAAGGTCATTACTACTTGCAGCTCTAGTAATCTCTAAAGGATGGAGTGCGGGAATGGATTGGATGGATTATGGGAATGGTGTTGCATGATGTTGATAAGGGTAATGTTGTAGCTAAATCCTACAAGGTGAAAATGATAAAGGTTTTTCATGTAAAACTCATGGAATGCTGAAAGGAAAGCATTGAGTCCTTAGGTTATTTTTGCCTCGCAAGAAAGGAAACATACTCGTTCGAGCCTATGATATTACACATCAAAATCTTTATGGTTTTTGTTAAAAAAGTATAATTTGACCAAAGTTGGGTTTTAGAATGTTATTGGTGCTCTTAGCATCTTATGCAGGAGGATACTTTTTATTAAAATTATTCGGCTCATGGCTCAATCTCATGCCACACCATATACCACTGCTCACCAATTACCAAGCCAACAATGAATTAAAACAATGCTTGGCACACAAGGCGCCAAACCAAGAGAAGAGCCCACAAAGGAGTCAACACTAGTGCTTAACGCATCGAAATGTTGTGGGAGAATGAGTGCATATGAACGTCGATCAAGTGTTTTCCCTCGATCGGCGCATTAAGGTTAAGACCATAGTTACCAAATATGCCTGAATTAGGGAAAAAATACGAAAATTTACCCATACAATTTGAACACCGAATAGTTCGACAAAAATTGATGTGGTTCGTAGCGTAGGTGTTTAACTATCAGGTGAAAAAAAACAATACATAATTTAGGCACATGCAAAAATTGATCGGGTCCATAGCGTAGGTGCTTAAATATCAAGGAAAAGATAATTCATAATTTGGGCGCATGTATTGTTCATACATAATTTATAATTTGGGTGCATGTATGGTTCATGCATAGTTAATGGCAGTAGATTTTTCATTCGCTAAACACAAATAGATTAATGGCAGCAGATTGTTCATTCGCTAAACACAAATAGATTGCTGCAGTATGGCATGTACTCAAAGAAAAATAGAAATTGTTCGCTAAACACAAATAGATTAATGGAAGTAGATTGTTCATTCGCTAAACACAAATAGATTATTGTGGTATGGCATGTACTAAGAGAAAAATAGAAATTGTTGTGGTATGGCATGAACTTAGAGAAAAATAAAAATGGTTGCGGTATGGCATGCATTTGAGAAAAACATAAGATTCATCCACTAATTTGTTCATTTGCTAAACATAAATAAATTTCTGCGATATGGCATGCACGCAAAGAAAAACAAAAATTGTTACGGGGTTAAATTAGAAATAACAACTATGCTGTAACTAGGACGAAATGCATGCTATCATCAACATCCCAATCTCAAATGGAAGTCATAGATTTATGAGCATTGATGCTAAGGCTAATCATCATCCCAATCTCAAAGGGAACTCGTAGATTTATGAACATTGTTGAACTAAATGTTATTTTCTTGGTAGATTTTTCCCACATAGAGAAGGAAATGGAAGTATCATTAAAATCATTTTTTTTTTTTTTCAAAAAACAAGAGATTGATTTTTCTATAAAATAAACTTGAATATCAATTTTCTAAATAGGGAAGGATTTTACATAAATAAATTTTTTAAATCAAAGAAAGAATATAGGTTTTTGAAAAGAGTATATGTTTTGGAGGGAAGAGGTGAGTGTAAATTCATTTTAAATATAGTTAAAAGTTATTTAAAATTTAAAATAGATTAGAAAGTAGATAAAATTCAAAGTAAATTAGAAAGAAGATAGCCAAAAATATTATTTAAAAAGTGCTTGAGAAGTATATTATTGATTTTTTTTCGAATTGAAATTTTTTCATTCGAATTTTTATTGTATCTTATCGAATTCGAATTTGAACTTGGTAACTATGGTTAAGACTTGCCAATGATGAATGTGGAAAATTCGAAGGCCAATGAAAGAGTATTAATATTATCAAGTGATATGGAAGAGGTGTTGACATATGTTATTATCTTGTGGGTGCCATAATTTTGCAGAAATGCACGACATAAATAATGGTAACAACCAGTGGATTGATAGTGAGAAAGCTATTAACCCACAGAGGTTTGGTCTCGTGGCCAGCGAACAATCTGCTAAGTCGTCCGTGCCGCTGTGCAGGTCACGAGTTTGAGTCGTCTTAACCGAGGGCCGTTCTTGCGGGCTGGGTGGTTCCTCCTAGAGGTTATAGTGGTAGCCGACGGGATTCGACCCCGTGTAACATGAGTATGATACCACCGCTGTTGCCGATTCCGCTAGTCACCAAAAAAAAGATAGTGAAAAAGCTATTAATGGTGACAATGTAGAGAGTAAGGGATCTATCAATTTGGGAATGTTTGACGTCGAAAATAAACCCAATAAAAATGGTGAAGATGTAGAGAAAAAGTAGTTGTCCAACAAAAATGTTACATATATGCAACAATTAAAGAAATTAAATATGAAGACAAGCTAAAAGTTGAGGATAACATGATGCCTAATAAACATTGCAATAATAGTAACAAAGTGGAAGATTCCCAATGCAAGCAGAGGAATGGGCGAAGGTGAAAAAGTTCTCAGCAGACTCTTGGAGGGTATTCTCTATGTGAATAGCATTTAGGCAAGGGTAGATTTAGGAGCATAAACAAAAATAAATAAAAATTATAATAGAGTTATTGTGAATAACAAGGCGCGCACATGCAAGCTTAAAGAATTGCACCTCACAGAATTTTCTTGATCTTGTAATGTTCAGAATTCAGAAACGAATTGTCATATGATTGATGGAAAAGATACTGTAATGTTGCAATTTCGTATACACTAATAGTATTCCATGATGATTTGCTATCCATTGCAAGGTGGTAATGTGAAACTCAAAATATTTTTCCACTTTAATTCTCAAATTTATGATTCCAAAACAACAGAGGTAGCCATTGAGGGCTAAATACATGGTGCAATTATATCTGTTGGTGTATTATTAATTACATGAGACCAGTGCAATGGCTTGCAGTGAGCTTCTAGCCACATGATTTTATGACATGAATGTAGTGGCGTGAATACTTTACTGCAAACATTTTCATATAACTCTAGAGATCACAATGATGCACCCCAAATTTTCAATGTAATGCTTGAATGAAATGAGGCCTCTTGGTATGGAGACTAGAACAAATGATCTATCATAAACTTCATGGAAGAAAAATGATGAGACCGGTTCAATTAACATTAACAGTAATATTGTGGACCAATGGCAGCACCGGGGAATATGGACTTCAAAGGTTTCTATGAAGATTCTAGGGAAGGATTTATCTGAAGAAGAGGTGACCAATATGCTAGAGACAATGACACTAAAAAACATTGGTGTGCATATTCTTCGAATCAGTTGTCAAACTGTTGGGGTGCGTTAACAATGATAAATGGAATGGAGCAGAAATTCAAGTTACAATTGAAGGAAATTGGACAATTTATCACTCAAAGATAATATAATATGTGTGCCAAATCATTGTAATAACACCATATGCTCAATTTCTATCCTTATCCTGATGCATTTCAACAACAACAAACACCAATGTCACAATAAGATTTGCATGAAGGACATATGTGATGCCTCTAGTACTTTTTGAAACAAAACATTATCCTTTTGTTGTAGATCTATTACTTATCAAGTGTCTTATTGTAGAGACATCAAAGTAGAAACTTATCTAGTTTCTCCAACATGAGTTTGTTAATATCAACTATGCTGATTTCTTAATTGGTGAGATTGGTCTAAATTTTATGCCCAAGATCGCTGTAAGATCTCTTTCATCTCTACAGATAGTTTGAAGCCATCAACTCTTTCCATAAGATGAGTTTGATGATCCTAGTGGTGATTGTCTTAGTCTTGCAGGGGAATACAATCTTCGTCTTGGGATCATAAAAGAGCTACTTCTACACATGGTTGCAACATATGAGGACAAAATACATGTTTTCAAAGGTCATCCATTTATTGTGGAGGAAGGGGTTTGTTTAGGTAGAAGAGATGTTAAGCAGGGAATCGATGTATTTAGATTTGAAAACCACATTTAATTTTTGTTTGAACAAGGGGAAGATGTTACCACAATAACTAAAATGAAGCAGATCAACTGGAATAGCTATCAAATTAATCATACATAAGATAAGATTGGTGTTTTTGTGAGCATTGTAAGTACAAAGATCCATTTTAAGGGAAACAACAAAGAATATATTGGAGATGACATAACAAAAAAAATATTGTTGTCAAGGCTGTTATCCAACAATGAATGTTCAATTGAAGTAAAAAACCATTAGAAGAAAAGTTACAAGTACGTGAGCGATAATCACGTAAATATAACCTGGCCAGGTACTTCACACATGCTATATATGAGGTGCTAAAATATATTGTACAACTTAGGTCATTGCAAAAAAGAAATAGTTTTATAATTTTTTAAAGAAACAATTTTGAAATTGATCAAGGGAGTTAGTCTAAGGGCAAGAATAAAAGTTTGATGAAAACGTTTGAGAGGGGTTCATAGTCTAAAAATCATGAGAAAAATATAATGACATAATTTCTCAAAAACTGAAAAAAAAATAAATTCCATTTTGATTTCAACACTGAATACATTGCAACATTGTTCTTCTTTCTAGTTTGTTATCATTCAATGATGTTTTTCTTCTACTAGTATGAGTGTAGGTTGATTTAAATCAAATTTATGAATTTACTTGGAATTAATGTACTCATGATTTTGGTTTGAATCCATTAATGAGTGCTCCATCATATCAGACATTCACCCATCTGTCTTGTCCTTTTCATCATTTCTTATGCATGGTTAGAAATTGAGATTCTTAAGTGCCTTAGTGATCAAGCCGTATCTTGCTCAATTTTTCTTCTATCCATCTCTTTTAAATTCAAAACACTGTAACTCTCATTTGTCTTGGCTAATTTGGTTTTTAAAGTTGGGTTTTTGAACTAGGCTAATCATTGCAACTTTCATGGTCTATTTCTTGGACCATAAATTTTAAAATCTCTATCAATATTGTAGAGGTCCTGGGCACTAGTTCCCTTGCATCTAGGAACTGTCTCTAGGGGTAACAACATCAATTGGCATTGTTTCCTAGGATTAAATGGAGTTTTTCCCCGAGTTTTATTTCAAAATTTATAACTGTTCTTGAAGGTGACAAGAACTAGTGATTGGTTGTAAAGCTTCACCAGTTTGCTTTTCTTTGGGTGTTCCTTTTGAGTTTTTTAAATGGCAGCCTCTGGATTCTCTTATGACAAGTTTTCTTCAAGCAAAAAAGAAATTATTGAGTTGCAAACCAACCCTCACAAGTCTTATCTTGTATATTTGGTTAGTTCCACTGCTTTTGATTCTTATGATTCAGATCAAGGGTTGGGTTTTTCAAAAGAATCTCTAATTTATGACTCATACAATTCAAAGGAGGAGGCTATTGCAAATTTTCAAAATAATTTTCTCACATGAAAGTGGGAAGAAGATGACCAACAACAATCCCTTCAAGAAGAGCTCAAATTTGAAGAACCAAGAAGTGACCGCGGATGCCTTATGCAAAAATACATATGCCACGAAATTTTTCAAGAAATTGAAGTGATTATTTTTTTCTCTCATCCAATTTAAGATCTTGTAGTAGACTACATGGAAGGTTTATTTGGTCAACAACAAATGTCACTATTTGGGTATGTATTAAGTTTTTGATCTAAAGAGTTTATGTCATCCATGCCCATTCTTATTTTCAAAATCCAAGAATAGAGTGGTATAAGATCCAACACCCTCAAGCTCTCATGGTGTTGTTGGAAGGCTAATTACACTTGATTGAATTCATCATTGTTTTAAAGTAGGAATATTGTACATAAATAAGCCAACTAGTGAGCATTTCAATTTCAATTTTCATAGCTTTCGATTCAATATTTTTGAAACAGGTTTCAAAGATATTACAAATTTTAGGGTTTTTAGATTTTAACTCCATGCCCAACCAGGCTATTGGAGTACATTTCTTAGTATTTTTTAGGGAAATTTTTTTCCCTAGTTGGAGCTGATGTTGTAGCTAAATACTGCAAGATGAAAACGATAAAGGTTTTTCAAGTAAAACTCATGAAATGGTGAAAGGAATACACTAAGCCTTTGGGTTGTTTGTTTCCTCGCAAGAAGGACACCATCCTCATTCTAGACTGTGATATTACATGTCAAAGTCTTTATCCATTTTGTTAAAAAAGTATAATTTGGCCAAATTTTGGTTTCATGATGTTATTGGTGCTCTCAACCTCTTATGCAGGATGATACGTTCTATTAAAATCATTGGGTTCACAAGCCAATCTCATGCCACACCATATACCATCGCTCACCAATTACCAAGGCAACAACGAATTACAACAAAGCTCGGCACACGAGGCACCAAATAAAAGGGAGGATCCCTCGAAGGATATAACACCAATGCTCAACACATCGAAATGTTATGGGAGAATGGGTGCATATAAACACCGATCAAGTGCTTCCCCTAACCAACGTGGGATGGTTTTTTAGAGTGCGCGAACACACACATACACACACACATATATATAATGCTGAAATAAAAGCCCTTGATTGGTGCATTAAGGTTAAGATTGGCCCACGACGAATGTGGAAAATTCAAAGGCCAATGAAAGAGTATTATTATTATCAATAAATGTGAAAGAGGCATTGACATATGTTATTATGTTGTGGGTGCCACCATTTTGCAGAAATGTGTGACATAACTAATGGTAACAACCAGTGGATTGATAGTGAGAAGGCTATTAATGGCAATAACTCAGAGAACAAGGGATCTGTCAAATTAGGAATGTTTTACGTCGAAAATAAAGCCAATAAAAATGGAAAAGACTTAGAGAAAAAGCAACTATCTAGCAGAAAGGTTACATATATGCAACAACTAAAGACATTAAATATGAAGATGAGCTAAAATTGGAGGAGAACACAATGTTTGATAAACATTAAAATAATAGTAATGAAGTGGAAAATTCCCAATGCAAGCAGAGGAAAGGGTGAAGGTGGCAAAGTTCTCAGCATACTCTTGGAGGGTATTCTTTATGCGAATATCATCTAGGCAAGGGTAGATTTAGGAGCACAAACAACAATAATAAAAATTCTAATAGATTTATCGTAAATAATAAGGTGCATACATGCAGGCTCAAATAATTGCACCTCATAGACTTTTCTTGATGTTATAATGTTCATAATTCAGAAACGAATTGTCATACAATTCATGGAAAATATACTATGATGTTGCAATTTCATATAAAATAATAATATTCCATGATGATTTACTATCCATTGCATTGTGGTAAAGTGAAATTCAAATTCTTTTTCCACTTTAATTCTCAAATATGCCTCCAATAAAACAGAGGTAGCCATTAGACTAGTGCAATGGCTTGTAGTGAGATCCTAGCCACAAGATTTTATGACATGAATGTAGTGGCGTGAAGAGTCTACTACAAACATTTTTTATAACTCTTGGAATTCGCAATGATGCACACCACTTGAACAAATTATCTATCATAAACTTCACGGAGGAAAAATGATGAGACAGGTTCAATTGACATTATCTGTAATATTGTGGACCAATGGTAGTGTTAGGGAATATGGAATTCAAAATTTTCTATGAAGATTCTAGGGCGAGATTTATTTGAAGAAGAGGCGATCAATATGCTGGAGACAATGACAATAATAAGGAATTGTTGTGCATTTTCTCTAAATCAATTGTCAGACTTTTGGGGTGCGTTGACAATAGAAAATGGAATGGAGCAGAAATTCAAGTTACAATTGAAGGAAATTGGGGTGCATTGGCAATAAAACCATATGCTTAGTTTCTATTATGATATGTTTCAGCAAAAGCAGACAAGAATGTCACAATAGGATTTTCACAAAGGACATATGTGATGCGTCTAGTACTTATTGAAATGAAATATTATCCTTTTGTTGTGGATCTATTACTTATCAAGCGCCTTATTGCAGAGACGTCGATTCAAAACCTTATGTTGGTGTATTGTTAATCACATTAGACTAGTGAAATGGATTTTAGTGAGCTCCTAGCCACAATATTTTATAACATGAATGTAGTGGCGTGAAGACTCTACTGCACACATTTTCATATAACTCTAGAATTCACAATGATACATGCTAAGTGTTCAACTGAATGATTAAAAAAAATGGGTTCTCATGGCACTGCAACTAGAACAAATTATCTATCTTTAACTTTATGAAGGAAAAATGATGAGATCAGTTCAATTAACATTAACAATAATATCATGGACCAATACCAACACCAAGGAATATGGACTTCAAATGTTTCCATGAAGATTCTAGGGCATAATTTATCTGAAGAAGAGGCGATCAATATCCTAAAGACAACAACACTAATAAAGCAGTGTTGTGCATTTTCTATGAATCAGTGGTCAAACTTTTGGGGTGCGTTGACAATGATAAATTGAATGGAGAATAAATTCAAGTTACAATTGAAGAAAATTGGAAAACATTTCATTCAAAGATAATAAAGTATGTGCGCCAAAATGATGTAATAAAACCATATTCTCAGTTTCTATTCTGATACATTTCAACAACAACAGACAAGAATGTCACAATAAGATTTGCACGAAGGACAAATGTGATGCCTCTAGTACTTATTGAAACAAACTATTATTTTTTGGTTGTAGGTCTATTACTTATCAAGCGCCTTATTGCAGAGACATTGAAGTAGAACCTTATCCAGTTTTTAAAACATGTGTTGTGAAACCAGTTCACAAAAAGATAGAAAAGAGAGATCAACGCCTTCCAAATAAGCCTCTTCAAGGGGGAAACCTCCTTTACATTACACAAATGAATAATTATTGGATGATACAAATGACAAGACCTCCTTTCTATATATATACGAGTCTAAGGGGTCATAATATAGTCAGAGACGACATAATAGTAATAATGTAAGGGCACAATAATAAAAATAGTGAGCCTCTATGGGGCACAATAATAAAAATATGGGGACTACATGGGGACAACAATATAATAAGGGGGTTGCACTAATAACAATAAGGGGTTAAAATAATAGTATAGGGACCTAACATGCCCCTCTCCTTCAAAGAGTGTTGTCCTCAATGGTTGAGTAGTTTTGAATGCTTATGTATAAAATTTTCATCCTCCCATGTGGAATCTTCAGTGGGTAAGTTCTTCCACTTGATTAGGTACTCTGAAATTTATCAATTTCGTAGCTATCGGGTTCTTGGTTATATGACTGCTTTAGGTTCTAATATGATTTTTCCTTCCTCGTCAAGTTCTGGCAATATTGTTTGAACTGGGATCTTCTCATTAGGTAAGGTCGCCATTTCTCAAGTGAATGTAGTCTTGCCAACATTTCCTTCTCATAAATATCTTTGTGTAAATACTTTCCTTTGATTAGACGACTTTCGAAAGCAATGAGTCTTTCTTCTTGTGTTAAGACATCACCAATTCCATAACCCAAGGCCTCACATTCTAGAACAAAGGTTTTTGTGAAGTATGGTGTAGCTAAGACCGATTCTTGGCACATTTCCTCTTTAAGATGTTCAAAGGCCTTCGTTGCTTCTAGAGTCCATGAAAATGCATCTTTCTTCAATAATGTTGTTTTCGGAATGCCTTCAGTCTTCATTATGATTTGATGATATCCTGAACAGAGATCCAACTTGGTGAAGTAAATTAATCCATGCAATTCATCCAATAATTCATCAATGACAGGAATGGGAAACTTATCTTCAATAGTGAGCTTGTTGAGCTCCCTACAATCCGGACACATGCGCCATGACCCATCCTTCTTGTACACCAATACTAATGGAGTAGAGAAAGAACTTTGACTAGGTTGAATTATACGAGCTGTTAGAATATTATATATATTACGGAGCAATGGAACACATAAAATATTGCAGAAATATAAACACAGAAAACGCACAAAACAAGAGAGACACAGATATACGTGGTTCACCCAGTTTGGGCTACATCCACCTCGAACAGCCAGTCCTTCCTTTCTATTATCCAGCAAAATGAAGAGACACAACCTACAGCAAAGCCGCTGTAATATCCTCTGTTTCCTCTCACAGTCTCACCTCTCTGTTTCTCGCTCACACAGAATACACATCTGTCTCACAGCCTCAAATACAAATACCCTCATACAAAGAGAGGGGTTTGCCTTCTAGGGCAAAAAACCCTAAACTAAACATAAGTTCTACCGTCAGATCATCCGCCTAATGAACGGCCCCGATTGACTAGAAATTACTATACTTTTTACAAGGCAATTTTACAGCTGTTTTTAGCTTCGGGGGCGCTGCCCCCGAAAACCCCCGCCAGGGGGGGGGCTCCCAAAGGTCGTAGCTGCCCCCCCTGGACCCCCCCTGCAGCGAATATTTGGGCGGCGTTACTGCCCCCATTTTGAACTGGGGTCCAATGTGGCGGTACTTTTGAATATAGAAGATAATCAGGCTCCACACCCAACAGGCACGACAAAAAAGGGTTCTCCTTTTTGCTAGAGTTGAATCGTTGGTTTTGTAGATGACCAAGAAAACACCTGACCTGAAATAAAAATTTCATGAGTGGAACTCACTTAAAAGGATTTATGGAGATAAAACATGTTGGATAAAATATAAATGGATATTGGGAAGAATGATTATTCTCATACCCCAAAAGTAGCAAGATGCTAAGGGTCAAGGAAATGTAAATTGGAAGAGGAATAATATTTGTTCTCCTGGGAAGTACGAGTCAGAGATTT
>APFE031642304.1:185549-248788 GCA_000404065.3 Pinus taeda
AAAATAAACTTTTATATTTATATGTTATAAAAACAAGTAAAAAAATCTATTTAATTTGAAAAAATCTAAATCCACTATCCCAAACCAATTCAAATCCAATCAATCAAAATAAATCGAATCTATTAAAAATATAAAAAATTATATAAGATGAATACAAGGATAATAAAATTATAACAACAATAATGGGATATTAAAAAGAAGCCTATAACATAAATAATGGAATATTATATATCGATGACGAAACAATAATATGATTCTTTTAATGGGTATCAAGCTCGATGAATGCTGAAAATTCTGGATTGTAATTCATAAAACTCAGTGTATTAATAGCTTAAAAAACTTATTATCTATTTTAATAAACAGTAAAAATGAAGACGAAAAAAAACCAGAATTTGTCTAGAAAAAACACATCCCTCGAGAAAAAAGCAATGGCAATGACATAAATCACGTATCACCCATTAGATAAAATGGGTGATAGACAGTAGCCCTGGTAGATCAAATTGAAAACTCCGTAAACTTTAAAAATATGTATGAATACAGAAAAATAACAAACTGCAAAAACCGTAAATAGTTTCCCATATTAAACATATAGCTCCTGAACGCAAGCAAAGAAAATGGGAGAGATTAAACATAAAATGGGAGAATTTCCATAATTGCAAATCCCCGATTCCCCACAGCCTCAAATATTCGAAGTCTCATTTACAAAGTCTCAGATTCAGATTCATTTCATATAACTAATAAATATTTAATAAACATTTAATAAACAATATTAGTTCGCTAATTCCCACGGGCCCCTAAAAAAAATCAATAATTATAAAATAAATAATAAAAAATTATTTAAAAATAACAACAATTAAAAAGAAATTTAAATAACTCACCAGTATTTAACAAATAATATATTTTAAATAACTAACAAATACTAATTCCGAGCCGCTGGGAGGATCTTTGGGAATCCTGCAAATTATATTACACAGAATCCAATCACTCAGAAAACAAAATAAATTCCAGCATTCCACAACTTTACCAAGAAAATCCCAAACCCAAAGATAAAACAGCAAAAGGCAGCAAATGCAAATGAATATTTTAGTGGATCATTTTTATGTCAATTACAGATAAAAAAAAAATTTAAATGAGCGCTCTACCTTACTATCTTTATCTCAATTACAGAATTCTAAAATAAATAAATAAAATCCTATGTGGCCATTAAACAGTGTCCCAACCCTCGTGGTAGAATAATCCAGTTACAGAGCGGGGTTCGTGTAGACACAGGTGCAAATGGCCGAAAGCGGGGTGACCACGGAGAGAAGTAGTTACCATGGTAACTCCTCCCATCAGAACCCTCTATCCCAAACTCTCAGCAGTTGGAAGAAACCCAAATTCATTAAAATTCCATCCTTACAACTCTCTCGCAAGAGAAAATCTCTGTATAAAGAAACTTGACAAAATTAAACAAACAACGTGAAAATAAACGGGAAATGAGTAATCTTGTAGCAAGGACAATATTTCTTGGTCACAGTGGAAGCCGAATAATTAAAGGCAATGAGATTGTGGGATTAAAGGCCATCGGGGACTGGCGCAGTGTCGTGTGCAGTGCATAGAACGAACATAGTAGCCAGGGTGATTGCGACACAACAACGAGGGCAATTGCGAAGAAGAGTATGAGGACCCTCAAATTCTTGCTTAGGCACAACGCAGTTAACTGCAAAAACCCAACGCAACCGTCAGTTAACTGCAAAGAACGAACGCAACCGTCATTTGATTCAAATCAACGGACAATTATAACTCAATCGTCTAACAAAGCAACGATATTGGGATAAAAAAAAGGAGAGGTAGGGGTTTCAAATAAATGAAAAAAAGAAGACCCTGGATAATTAAATTGAAGAGATACAAAGTTATCAATTCTCTATACAATCTATGGACAAATACAATTTGATTAGATTGTTAATTCAAATCTTCTCAAATTGGAAAGAGATACAAAGTTATCAATTTCTATACAATCCATGGACCAAATACAATTTGATTAGATTATTAATTCAAATCTTTTCACGTCGGGAAGCGCCTTATAAAGCTTTTTGGATCTAGAATTATCAGTACGTTGCATTGTCCGCGATCTACTACGAAAAGCAATCCATATTTTTGGTCAAAGGTATAAGCAAGTACTTACATTATCGATCTTCATAATAGCTTCAGTAAGTTGCATTTCCGCCATCTACCGAAAAGCAATCCATATTTTTTGGTCAAAGGTATAGCAGTACTTACATTATCGATCCTCATATATAGCTTCAATCGTCAAAGTAGTATGATTGAACGCCTTACCGGGTAAAAATATCAGCAAATGCTATGTTGATTGTTTAATTGCTTAATTGGTCCAGATTTTATGCCTAAGATGGCCATAATATATCTTTCATCTCAACATATAGTTCAAATTCATCAACTCTTTCGATAATCTAAGTTTGATGATCCTAGTGGTGATTGTCTTAGTCCTGTAGGGGAATACAATCTTCATCTTGGGATCATAAAAGAGCTGCATATAGACATGGTTACAACATATGAGGGAAGTCCACACGTTTTTGAAGGTCATATGTTTATTGTGGAGACGAGGGTCTGTATAGGTAGAAGAGCACAGCATCGTATTTAGATTTGCAAACTGCATTTCACTTTTGTTTGAACAAGGGGCAGATGTCTTCACGACAAATTCTATGAAGCAAATCAATTAGAATAACTATAAAATTAATCAAACATAATATAAGATTGATGTTTTGTGAGAATTGTAAGTAAAAGGACCCCTTTCAAGGGAACCAAAAAATAGTACTTTGCAGATGAAATAACAGAGATAACTATTGCTGCCAAGGATGTTATCCAACAATGAGTGTTCAGCTAAAGTAAAAAATCATTAGAAAACAACAAGTACGCGAGCAAAAATAGCGTAAACAAAACCTAACCAAGTACTCACGTGCTATATATGAGGTGCTAAAAGATATCGTACAACATAGGTCGCCGAAAAAGCCAAGATATGGAGATGTATATGAAGAAATACTCAACAGAGTATTATCACATGAGATTACAGAAAAAAAAAAATTGAGGGAGAAGCCCACCCAACGTATTGAACAGGTTGATATTGAAATGACAATTGAATATGCTACACAAAGTGAAATAACCCAAGAAGCTTGAAGGTTTGTAAAATTGCATCGCTAGGTTTCTATTGGAAACCATGCAATTAAAATAAAAATAGAACAACTTCCATGCATCAATGGGACTCAAACTCGTCTTAGATAAACTTGAGGTTGCAAAGAATGTGGCGTCAAGAGTTTCTTCGACACTTGCTGAAATTAATCTAAATGTTTTGAATCTTGATGGTTCTCCATTATTAACAATCTTGATCATTTTTGCATTTTTGTATGCCAAGGAGATGACGAGCCCATCATTTTGAAGTGGATAGAAGCATATATATATATATATTAGAGCCAAAGCAAAGATAAAGTTCGCATGCGAGTAATTGAGTGAAGTACAAGTCAACAAAAACTAGTTAATTCTTTTGCAAGTGCCCCATTTAGTCAATGGCTTGCAGTGATGGTGCTTTAGATCAACAACTTCTGATAGGGAAAAACGAACAGAGTATAAAAAAAGGCCACCCCTCAGAATGGGTGGAATGGAGGAAACAACCGGTAGCCAGAATGAATATTGGTATTCACTTCGAGGGGTCAAATGAATTTTCTAAAACCACCATTGGAACTTGTCACAAAGTGGTTTTTAGTTTCCTCAAAACCACACATGATTTGCTGATGTGCATAATGACAGCCACAAACCCATGTTCTAGATCCAAATTTAATTTTATTTAACATATTATGTGGGTTTAATTAAAATTCCAAAGCATAATCTAGTGCATTATAAAGTTTTATAAAGTGCGGGCTCCATTTTTACTAGGATTATTAAAATATTAAAATATGAGTTATTTTAATAACTCATTTTTATTTTTAATTCCTTTTTTTAAACATAGTAGAAAAGAAACAATTTTATAAATGTTTCAAGAATTAGTTTTGAAATTGATCGAGGTAGTTAGTCTAGGGGCAGGAATAAAAGTTTGAAGAAAACATTTGAGAGGGGTTTAGAGTCTACAAATCATGAGAAAAATGCAGACATAATCGCTCATAAACTTAAAATAAAAGGCTAGTTTGATTTCAACACTGAGTATGTTGCAATATTGTTATCCTTTCTAGTTTGTTATCATTCAATGTTGTTTTTCTTCCATTGGTATGAGTGTAATGTAATAGTAGGTTGACTTAAATCAGATTTATGAATTTACCTAGAATTAATGGTACTAATGCTTTTGGTTTGAATCCCTTAATGAGTGCTCCACCATATTAAGCATTCACCCATCTACCTTGTCCTTTTCATCATTTCCTCTGTAGGGTTAGAAATTGAGATTCTTAAGTGCCTCAGTGATCAAGCCTTGTCTCACTCAATTTTGCTTCTAGCCATCTCTTTTAAATTCAAATCCATGTAATTCTCATTTGTCTTGGCTAATCTTGTTTTTAAGGATAGGATTTTGAAATAGACTAATCATTGCAGCTTTCATGGTCTCTTTCTCTAGCCATATATCTTAAAATCTTTATCAATATTGTAGATGTCTTGGGCACTAGTTCCCTTGTAGCCAGGAACTATCTCCAGGGGTAACAATGGGTATGAAGGCACCTCGATAAGGATAATTTTGTCAAGAGTGAGAGTATGCATTTTATTGATTGTCAGGGTACACCAATTGATTGTTAGGAAAATCCTTGCCTAAGTTGAGGTGTCGCTATGATTGTGCCTGGTGCCAAGATTATAAGTATTGGATGTTCTAATGGGAGTCTTGTTCTCAAAGGAAGGAGGATGGATTGTCTAATTATGATGATATATAGTCATTTGCAAATGATGAAGCAGGGTGGCCATTCCTCATTGAGTGGTGGTGTAGCTTGAGGTTGAGGCTACATAGCGCATGTGGGCATGATGGTTTTGGGAAACCACTTTAGTGAGCCATGCAAGGGTGACTCATTAGGAGGATACGAGGCAGGTGGTAGACATGCCAATTTCCGCCCTCTTGTGCATGCTCTTTGAGTCATTGTAAAGTAGGGGGTTCAACCTTATAATAACTATTATATGCCATTTTTCACATCTGACATGAAATAAGTGTAATAATGCCGTTTTGACCTGAGAAATTCTTAGCGTTTATGTGAGAGGAACATCGATAAATAAGAAATGGGGCCCTCAAAAAGGCATATGAATGATGTCATTTCAAAACATAAAGATAAAATATTTATGGGCCACATCATTTGTTCTTTAGTCTAGATCCTTTGTTCTTGTAACCTAGATCCTTTGTTCTAGAGACATTGGTAGTGCTCGGGATCTTGTTCCCCATGAATAATAGTAAAGCTATAACATCACTATGATAAGATAATATCTATTGGAAATCAGATCGAAATAGCAGAGACAAGGCATCAAACCCCTTCATCCATTATCACATTTTTTTAATAATTTTATCATTATCATAATTTACTAAAGGAGCAAGGGCCCTGCGGGGCAGTGAGTCCCTAATTTACTAAAGGAGCAAGGGCCCTGCGGGGCAGTGAGTCCCTACTTTGAATGGGCTACTCAAGTGAACAGGGGCATGGGATGGAAGGGGCCTTCAGAAAAGTGAATTGGTTAAGTTAAACTCAGCTTAGTTGCTCATGAAGCTGTGTGTATGTTTGGTCAATAGGCCTACAAGCTAGATCCACCAAGATCCATGAATACCTGATCATCATTCCAACACAAAGCCCTAAGAATGACTATTTCAAACCCCTGAATATTTGATCTTAACTGCCTCATTTCAATGTTTTTAATGCCCAACGCACCTTGGCCCTTTAGGGACTTGCTTTGAATGGCAGGCTGCTCAGTTTCTCACCTACTCTAACCAAATAAGGTTTTCCCTTATTGGAGGTGCATTGATTCTATAAATTTAGGAAAAATAAAAAGAATCCCAAAGCTTCCTCTTCCAGAAGCTTCTAGGAGTTGTTACAACCATTTACCTAGGATAAGAACTTCAAATCCTATCCTCCCCTACTTTGGAGTTTTCACCTCTTATCCCTTGATCTCATCCTCCCATCAAGAGTGTATCTCAAGCCTACATTGGTAAATGAATAAGAATTCATAAACTACCATCCTCTCCAGTATATTTACTTCCATCCACAAGCTAGAGGGTGGATTTTGGAGATTAATCATACCCTTATTCTGCTGCTTTAATCATAAGAGAGATATTATTCACATGCATTAGGGTGGATTTGAGGTGTACATTGTGACAAGGAAGAACATGTCAACTTGGGAGGTTATATACAAGATTAAGTTCCACTTTTGGTTGTAAAATTTCTCCTTTCTATTTCAATACAAAGAGTATACTATTTTCCTACATGTGTTATGTTATGTTTATGTACAGTGTTTCAATGCTATGCTGCTCCATTGAATATAATGATTGGATATTGCTACATACATGGCGTAGATATTTGTCTTGTGTTATTTGTTTATGAAAGTTCTAATCATGGTGATTGGAGCTACGGTTGGAGCTAACAAGACAAAATGAGAGAAGAGATTGCGACAGATCACAAGTAAGCATATTGCCATTCTCCAATTATTCTAAGGAAAACTTTATAGTCTTTGATTTATGTTGTTCTAGACTAGGCCACTAGGTCTAGGTAAGATACTTTTGTCTACAGTCGTAGATTTCGTATAATAAGACCCACCTAGGGGAGTGAGATTAGTAGTGGCTTGGTCTTGGTATTGAAAATATGATCAGTTATGGAATGGACTACTCCCAACTCATGTCTATAGAGGTGTTTGTGAGGTTTAGAACACAATTGGTGAGTTGATATGCCAATTTGTTACCTTCTCGATGGATTTGGGAAAGGATAGGAGCAAATATTTGAGCCAAAACTTTCACTATATGTGAGATTCGTGTTTCTAACCACCATTTTTTTGTAACCTTGCTTGTATATGATCCATATTGGATTATGCAAAACATATTGATAATGGTTTTTGAATCACCCTCGATGATAAGCTTGTTGTAGTGTCTATGGTTGGTAATGAGGAGTTCTTGTTCTAGCGCCCAAATTTCTACCACATTTTTTTGGTGTGACCTATGGCCCTAGCAAAGATGTGCATGATTTGATCCTGAATGTTTTGAAAAACCCCTCCATAACTTCCTGGTCTAGGATTACCCTTGGAGGCACCATCGAAGTTGAGCTTGGTGAAACAATTAGTTAGGCGGGGGGAAACCAACCAGTAGTGAAACAATTAGTTAGGCGGGGGGAAACCAACCAGTAGGATGTACACGAGGAGTGAGACCCCACATAGACTTATTTGTAAAAAAAATATAAGATTTTTATTTTTATTATTTATTTATTATTATTATTATTTATTATTATTCATTATTTAATTAAGTAAATAATTTGATATTAATTTAATTTTATATTAATTTTAATTTATATTTTTAATTTTTATTTTTATTTAATTTTTAATTTTTAATTTTATTTTAATTAATTAATTAATTAATTTATTTTATTATTTTCTAATTTCTAATTTTATTTATTTCATTTATTTTAATTTAATTATTATTTTTAATTTAATAATTTTTAATTTGATTTAATTAATTAACTTAATTAATTAATTTAATTAAATATTTTATTTTATTTGTTTATTTTAAATTTAATTTATTTTTATTTTATTTTTTTCATTTATTTTTTTTTATTTTAATTTTAATTATTAATTAAAAATAGGTATTTTGAATTAAAACTCTAGCTAAACTCTATGATGTGATGTAGTGCTTATTCATATTAATAGACAAAAAATCTAGAGCTGAAGGAAGGGGGATAACTAACATATTATAATGCCTTGAGAGGAAAAATGTGCTTGATTTATTTTTTCCTTGTGATGAGATGGGTAATATTCCTAAGAAGCTTCTAAAAATAAGTTGGGAAGATTAAGGTCAAGGTGTGATTGTAAAAAAAGAGGGACGATTAATCAACATGTTCTTATTCCTTTAGGTTTTCATTAGGGGAATTTTGAGTCTAAAATGGGCCTCCTAAGAAAAATGTACAACCAAAATAAACTTTATAAGAACCATTAAGATTCAAGATGATGATGTCAACCATGGGGGATGATTCACCATTTTTGGAGTAAAAAGGTAAAAAGATTAAAAGTAATAAAATAATAAAACTATTTTTTCAACTCATATTTTCAACTTATCTCCTTGAGGTTTTACTCAAATTTCAAGCAAGAGTACTCGTTGGATGAAAAATTTAATTCCTTATCCAAGGAGTACTCATGTTTCATACTTTTGATGCACCTTACTACACGAAAAAATGAGAGATACATAAAACGTGATTGCAGTCACGATTTTGATGTATTTTTCATTTTTCATGTAGCAGGGTCCATTGAAAGTATGCAACATGGGAACTCCTTGAATTAGGAATCAATTTTTTCATCCAACGAGCATTTCTGCTCGAAATTTGAGTAAATCCATAAGGAGATAAGTTGAAAATACGAGTTGAAAAAATAGTGTTTTCTTTTTTCCCTCTAAAATTTGATGATGTAATCTAATCTTATTTTATTATTTCCACTGTTATTTTATATTTTACTTAGGAGGCCCATTTTAGACCTCAAAAATCCCCTAATGCAACCTATTCCATTTTCTTTCTCCTACATTCTTTTCCCTCTCACTCATAAATTTGAATAGGCAGGAGAGTTGGTGGAAGAGCACAAAGAGGTTCATACATCATAACTAGTTAAGAGCTATGAGTGATATTTTATATGACATGAAGTGCATGTGTTGTGGCACTTTTTATTTGGACTAGATGGCTCTAAGGACTGGGAATGGTCTTGTTTGTAACCCGAATGGTATTTTCATTAATGTTTATGAGCCTAGTCAAAGATGGGAAGGATGAAAAATGAGTTTTTCCTATGTGTGAAGGAGAGTGGCCTTCACTTTTATGTTACTTTGAGCTAAATCCCTAAGTTTAGTTCTTTCTCAAGGCATCAATAATTTTGCTCAGGGGTGGTAGGCTACGAGAAATATTACAACACAGTCTTTCCTATGGTTGGGCAGAGAGTGGTTCACCCTTCTTGAGTTCTAGATTCACTTTTTCTGAATCATATATGAACTTTGTTGCTAGTAAATTTGTTAATTTTTTTCTTAACCTTTGATTAAAGAATTTGAATTGATTTTGGAAATATTTTCTTCCCAATAGAGATTGTATTAATAAATCTTCAAATTCATGGATTAATTGTGCTCATACATGTCTTCCCTATTAATTGCATGATACATTTTCTTTAATTTTTTCTATAGACAATAAGCCCCAAATTTGTTCTCTGACTTAAAGAGATATCAAGTGAGAAAATAAACCAAGAAAGAGTTTTGGGATGATTCTTGGAGTTTAAAGGTGGAAGCCAAATGTGATTTATGGAATAAACAAGCCATCTTGGCATATTCAATATAACTTCTTCTTTTGAGAGGTTTCATAAGCTGAAAAGTGGACCATGATGAGGGGAAATATCACTGAACAGTTAGTTCAATTTGTAGGTTTTAATCCTATAGAGAAATTACTTGCTTACGAATTCTAAAACACAGAAAATAAACAATGTGAGAGCATAACACATGAAACACATATACACAGAGATTTTCCCCTGGATCCCAAAACCGGGACTACCAGCTTGATTTTTCATTATGTTCCTTTCAATGTTACAATACATATTTATAAATGCTGAAGCATCCAACACCATGGACTGAAAACCATCATGTCCAAAACCATGGACCAAAAACCATCATGTCCAAAACCATGTGCAAAAATCATGCACAAAACCATAGATAGGTTCGCCCAACCTAACATAGGGTCCAAAACCAAAATTTTCCGGGGTGCTGCCCCAGACCCCATAGAGTGGGGTTACCTGCACCCCTCAAACCCCCTATGACTCCCCTCGCTATGTAATCGGTGCAACAAAGGGGAGGCTATGCCCCCCTTCTAACCCCCTGGTTAACTACATGGGCTAGTCGTGGAAAGAATATAACACAACCCAACATTCTTCCACTTGTTGTTTTCTTTCCACATGGGGCCACAAGAGAGCTTAGTCATTTATCTAGCCCTCCAAAGCCCATTGTTTCTCTACACCAAGAGAACTTCTCAGAGCTCATAGATTTTGTCAATGCATCTGTGGTATTCTTCAAAGTGTCCACCTTTACTAGCAACACCTTTTTTTGTCTTCTATCATATCCCTCACAAAGTGATACTGAACATCAATGTGCTTTGTCTTTGAATGATATGTAGGGTTATTTGCCAAGAAAATTGCACTTTGGCTGTCATAGTATATCCTTATAGCTCCTTGTACTAACCCCATACTTGAACACAATCTCTGCAACCAAACTGCTTCCTTTATTGCATGGGTGGTTGCCATGTATTCTGCCTCTGTAGTTGATAGTGCCACTACAAATTGTTTCTTACTCATCCTACTGACTGAACCTCCAAATAGGTTAAACACATACCCACTTGTAGATCTTCTCTGATCCAGATCTCCAACCCAGTCCACATCAACAAAGCCATGGATATCCAAAACTCTGTCCAATCCTGGTCTTCCTTGGTAGCACAAACCATAATCACTAGTGCCATGCAAATACTTGAAAACTCACTTCATTGCTGTCCAATGCTCCTTCCTTGGTTTTGACATAAACCTACTCAATACTCCCACTACATGTGTAATGTCTGGTCTAGTATAGACCATCGCATACATCAGGCTACCGACTGCACTTGCATATGGAACATAGGACATATCCTCTTCCTCTTCTTATGTCTTGGGACACTATTCACCATATAACTTTACACCTACAGGAATAGGAACCTTCACCGGTTTACTATCCTGCATATTAAACCTCTACAATATTATCTCGACATACTTCCTCTAGTTTAACCAGAGCTTCCTCTTTATCCGATCTCTTTTAATTTCCATGCCCAAAATATAGTTTACAGCACCAAGATCTTTCATGTCGAATTTGGAGGACAAATGGGTCTTCAAATCCTGGATAATTTCTTTGTCATTTCCAACCAGCAACATACCATCCACATACAAGACTAGATAAATAACACTATCACCAATTAATTTAAAATACACATAATGATCTGCTTTGCTTCTAGTGAAGCCAAGTCCTCGTATAAATGTATCAAATTTTTGGTACCACATCCTTGGTGACTGTTTTAACCCATGCAAAGACTTATTTAACTTGCATACTAGTTCATTCTTACCCTTCACCGCAAAGCCTTCAGGTTGCTTCATGTAGATCTCCTCATCTAGATCCCGTGAAGAAATGTTGTCTTCACATCCATCTGTTCTACCACAAAATCAAAAGCAGTAGCAACAAATAAAAGTAATGTAATAAACGATAGCTTGGCAACAGGAGAAAAAATATCACCAAAATCAATTCCCGACACTTGGGAATAACCTTTTGCTACCAACATAGCTTTATATTTCTCCACCCTTCCTTCTGCATTTGTCTTCTTCTTGACTACCCATTTGCTGCCAATGGGATTCCTTCCAGCTGGCAACTCGACCAGATCCCAGGCCTCATTTTTGTGCAAAGATGTCATTTCATCAACCATAGCCTCTTTCCAGAGTTTTCCATCCTCTGAATCTACTACTTCATAGTTCTGGGATCATCATGAGTAATAGATAAAGAAAAATTTGAATAGAAAGCAGATGGACTATACCTTTCTGGCTGTCTTCTTTCTCAAACTGATCTTCTCACACCCGGAGTTTGTGGCTCTTCATCATTTGATTCCCCCTCTATTGTATAGTCTGATTCTTCCTCCTTTAACTCAAACTCTATCTTCTGAGGTTCCTTTGGTTGGACTTCATCTTTAATAACATCTTTTACCTCTCTAAACACCACATCTCAGTTGTATGCAACCTTCCTTGTTACTGGGTTCCAAAGCTTATAACCCTTTAAACCATCCTTATGCCCAATAAAGATGCTCTTTTCAGATTTACTATCCAACTTGGTTCATTTCTCCTTTGGAACATGTACATATGCATCACATCCAAATACCTTCATATCTGAAAGAGAGGGTTTCTTACCAGTCCATACCTCTTGTGGAGTCTTATCCTCCAATGCAGATGAAGGTGAAATGTTGACCAGGTAACATGATGTCTCCACTGCCTCTGCCCAGAATTCTTGTCCTAACCTGGTACCACTGAGCATGCTTCTTTCCCTTTACATCAACGTCTTATTCATTCTTTCAACAACCTCACTTTGTTGAGTTGTATATGGAGTAGTCTTTTGTTGTGCTATACCACACTTCTTACATAATTCTTCAAATTCCTTACTGCAAAACTCTCCACCGTTATCTATCCTCAACACCTTTACCTTCTTTTCTATTTGGTTTTCCACCAGAGCCTTAAACTCTTTAAACCTGTCAAAGACTTCAGATTTCTTCTTAAGGAAGTATATCCATGTATTCCTTGAGAATTTATTTATAAATGATACATGGTACACAAACTTACCCAGTGATGGAACCTTCACAGGTCCAAACACATCACTAAGCACAAGTTCTAATATATGTTTTGCCCTCTTACCATTAGAGGGGAACCTCAC
Source organism: Pinus taeda (assembly GCA_000404065.3). NCBI lineage: Eukaryota > Viridiplantae > Streptophyta > Pinopsida > Pinales > Pinaceae > Pinus > Pinus taeda. Next base: position 198,193 of record APFE031642304.1, read on the forward strand.
TCGATTCTGCTTTCCATACACACAATTTTCACAGAAATCAAAATCCAAAGAGTTGCTACTCGCACCTTCTACCATACATTTACCATGAAGTATTTGAAGGCCCTTCTCTCCAATATGTACAAGCCTTTGATGCCACAACATGGTCTTCTCTCTAGAGACCACTAAATTTTCTTCTCCAGTTTCAGGAACCATAGAACTGTTGCCCCCATCAACAACAGTTCTACCTTGCAGCTTGTACAGAGTTCCAATCTGAACTCCCTGCATCAATACCAGTGCTCCCTGAACCATCTTGCAGGTATCCTTCTCAAACATTGTTTTTACACCCCCATCATCCAACTTGCTTACAGAAATCAGATTTTTGGCCAATGCAAGAATATGTAGAACACCCGGAAGTGTTCTAACCCTTCCACCTTGCAAGTTCAAATTTACTTTTCCATGACCAATGGTTCTAGCCTTCCTATCATCCCCCAAGAAGACATCACCACCATCATGTTTCTCATACTCACAGAACCACTCTCTATGGGAAGTGAAGTGAAAGGATGCACTTGAGTCAATCAACCATGCCTCATGATCTACATGTGTACTTGAAGAATCCAAGTACACATCCCCACCTTCATCTGAGGTAGTTTTTTCCTTTGCAAAAGGAGCATCATCAGATCCCTTTCGTTTATCAGGAGCTTTAGATTTACTATCCCTTTCCTTTGTCAAGAGCTTTAGATTTACAATCCCTTTTGCAGTGCCCTTACTTTCCACATTTCCAGCACACCACCTTTACAGGTTTTCCTAGAGATTTAGATCTCACTCTAGATTTAGATCTCCCACTTGATGAATTATTTTTGTTTCTGTTCTGGGACCGTCCTCGTATAGACAAGGCATCACCATTTTGGCTCTCCATATTTTTTCGTCTCATCTCCTCCATCAGCAAGGATGATACTATTTCATCAAACTGCAAGACAGTTGAATTGATATATATTGCAATAACCAGACTATCCCACGAATCTGGTAGAGAACACAACAAACTGATGCACTTATCTTCATCTAAAATTTTAATATCAATAGATAATAACTGACTTACCATAGTATTAAATGCGTTCAGATGCTCTGTCACCAAGTCTCCATCTTTCATCCTTAGGTTATATAGCTTTTTCCATAGGAACAGTTTATTCACCAGAGACTTATATTGGTACAAAGTCCCTAACTTGTCCCACAAAGCCTTAGCCATAGCTTCCCCTGATACATTCAGCAATACTGAATCTCAGACACATAATCGTATTGTGCCCTTTTCCTTATGATCCAATTTCTTCCATTCTTCATCGGACACTCCCGTTGGTTTAGTACCTGGATCTACCTTGATCCATTGATCTTTATCCACCAACAGATCCTCCATCTTGAGTTTCCATAACTCAAAACTCTAACCATTAAATTTCTCGATCTCTATCTTTCCACTGCTCACCATCTTCTTTCACCACCAGAATCGATCCCGCAGATCTCCCACTGAATAGGGTCTACCACAGGCCCGAGCGAAACACCTCAGCAACAAAGGCATCCCCTTGAAGCCAAAACAACTCTAATACCAAATGTAGGTTTTAACCCTGTACAAAAATTACTTGCATACGAATTCTAAAACACCGAAAATAAACAATGCGAGAGTATAACACATAAAACACATATACACAGATATTTCCCCTAGATCCCAAAACCGGGACTACCAACTTGATTTTGCGTTATGTTCCTTTCAATGTTACAAACATATTTATACATGCCGAAGCATCCAATACCATGGACCAAAAACCATCACGTCCAAAACCATTGACCGAAAACCATCGCGTCCAAAACCATGTGCGAAAACCATGCACAAAACCATAGGTAGGTCCGCCCAACCTAATATAGGGTCCAAATTTTTTTTCCCTGGGGCATTGCCCCGGACCCCATAGAGGGGGGCTAACTTCCCCCTTAAACCCCCCGTATAGGGGTGGCGACAGTGATCCTCCCACTATGTAGTCGGAGCTACGAAAGGGGGGCTCCGCACCCCCTCTAACCCCCCCTGTAAACTGCGTGGGCTAGTCGTGGAAAGAATATAGCACAACCTAACAGAAAAATCATCTATATTTGATGAAAAAAGCTCCCATCCAAAGGGTAAAAAAATGTGGGTTTTGTAAGTGATTTTAGTGTTAAAATATTTTAGGGATTTCTTCAATATCGTGATATGAAAGCACTTGGAAATGTATGGACATATGGTATGCGCCAAGATGTATAAGTTCCAAGTTTCTAAAGTTGGACTAAAGGTAGCACCAATACATTAAAGCATTATAAAGGTGTTGCATTGATGGTATAAATTCTCAGGGATACCATAGAGAGGCATTGAAGTAGAGTTAAACATTGGGGTTGTGGTAGTTGTGCACTAAAGGTAGCATAAATGCTTGGATTCATAAATTCCATGTCTTGACAGTTGATTTGAAGGAGGCATCACATTATAAAATTGTCACGCTCATAAATCATAGATATGAAATATGGGTTGAAGGAAGTGCCAAATCATAAATTATTACATTAGTAAAGCATACTTTTTTTTATGTGAGAAGTGACTGAATAGAGTTAGTTAATAGAGCATATGGTTTCAGAAGTTGGTATTTGAAGGAGGTTCCTAGTTCAAAGCAAAAGTACATGGGATTACTACAAAAATTCATAAAAGCAAAGTGGACTAGAGAAGAAAATGTTATAGACCAGAGTTTAGAGGGGATTGGCATCTCTTGTAGGTTGCTCCCTACAAAGCATAAGAGGGGATTGATGTCTCCTATAGGTTTGTGCCTACAAAGAACCGTAATTTAAAGTGCATCATCCAACAATATGTCAACCTCTCTAGTGCACTTTCTTCCCTCTCTGGAAGACTTTGCCTGAGTGGATGTCTCCACTCTTGGAACCTTTGCATTTGGCTGCTCCACATCAACGTGAGGCTCCTCAACCTTAGGAACTAAAAGTTCCTCCTCTGCATGTAGCTCAAGCTCCCTCTCAAGGGATACTCGCATGGCCTTCTCCTCATCAAACTTGACATCCCTGCGAACCACTGTCATTCGACTAGTTGGCATGTACACCCAATAGTTGTGGGGAGTATCAATGTACCCCACAAAGATCCCCAACTTTGTTGTTGGCTCAAGATTCTTCCATGCATCTTTAGTCACATGGTAATGAATCGATGAGCCAAAAATCCTGAAGTGACCAGCATCTGGCCTCTTACCAGAATAATCTTCCTCTGATGTTTTACTCTCAAGTATTTGATGTGGGCTATGGTTCTGAACATAAATAGTCGTGTTGCATGCCTCAACCCACAAGTGTAATGGTAGGCCCCGATCATGCAACATTGCCCTTGCTGCCCCTACTATACTCCTATTCTTCCTCTCAACAACTAAATTCTATTGAGGGTTATGAGGTGCTATCATATTCTCCACCATTATTACTCTGTGGAGCTTTAACCTTCTTTCCTGACTCTTTCTCCACCAATGCTTTGAATTTAGAAAAAATTATGAATGTCTGATCCTTTATCTACATGAAAAATATCTAACATTTACGAGAATAGCCATCTACAAATATAACATAATACCTGTGTTTGGCAGTGGATACTATTGAGAATGGTCCACACACATCTGAATGGACTCTCTCCATAATAGACTTTGCTCGATTGTCTCTATCTCCAAAGGAAGACTTGGTGTATTTTCCCAAAGTACAACCTTTGCATGTATCAACATGCTCAAGCGTACCTTTGGAAAGACCAGTAGAGATTCACTGCAATATCTTCAAAGCCCCATGATGCAGTGGCACAATCGCCTGTGCCACAACTCGCCAACGTCTCGACTCAACACCTTTTCTTCTTTTGAACTCAAATCAACACAATCCTCTACCTCTATCTTATAGAGATTCTTTACCCAAATCCCTATCTTCTTTACTTTACCCGTGGCTATGTGTCAAAGGAATGCCTTTCCTTTTGATAAAATCACATCATAGCCTCTATCCTCAATCATGGAAATGGATACCAAGTTCTTCATCAGTCCGGGTACATGCATAACATTCTTCAAGGTGAGTGGAGCCGCATGCTCCCTACCAGTAACACTATACTTATCATCAACACCCAACTCGATATGCATCTTGAGATCTTTCTCCTCTAGTTCACTGAATAACTCTTTGTCACCAGTCATGTGGAAAGAAGCTCTACTGTCTAAGTACCAAACACTTCCCATCATTGAACACACCATGCATGCAATGAGGGAAAAGTCCAATCCGAATTGGGAGGCCAAAGCCTCACCCACCACTCTTCTTGAGGACTTCTCCTTGGACTTCTTCAATGGAAAATTTGTAGCAAAGTGACCCATCTTATGACAATGAAAGCATTTACATTTCGTCATGTCCTTCTTCTTACCTCCATGATAAGAATCTGATTTGGAACAAGAAATTTTACCTTTCCCCTTCCTTGCCTTAATCGCTAAGACATAGTTCTCTTCATCATCAGTCTTTGATGAAGAGCCATCCCTGGTGTTCCTCTTGATCTCATTCTGAATCAAATTTGACCATAGTCGTTCCTGATCTCGCAGCTTCTCTCGACCATTGACAGAGTCCTAATAACTATGCCAACTCTTTGGGAGTCCAATAAGAGCAAGACTCACCATATCCTCCTTGGAAAATGTGATTCCAACACTTCCAAGTTTATCTTGACATTGAGTGAACCGGTCAAGTAATTTGGAATCGTCTCGCCTTTCTCCATCTTGATTTTACGAAGTTTATCCTTCAGTGCCAACTTCCTTTGATCACTACTATTTTGATACAAGTCCATCAATGTGCATGTGGAGTTTCCTTGCCATGGAGACTTGAGACAATGTGGTCTCAAACTCCCTCAAGGATTATCCGCCTTGCCTTTGCCACACACTTCTTCTATTCGGCCAAGTTCTATGCATCCATAGTTGCTGGCTTGGGGACTTCTTGATCAATGAATTCATTCAAGCCATTATCTTCTAGCCAACCTCCATCCTGTCCCTCCAGGCTATAAAATTTGAGCTTCCTTCCAAGGCATACTCAAGCCTCAACACATGGAATGCCATCTAATGATCCTGAAGTATGTATGCAAATTTGACTTTCACCTGTAACCCATAAACTCAAAACTTCGAAATCTCCTCTAGAGAGCTGATTTTAAATCAGTGATATCTCCCTCATCCGAAATTTTATTCGGCATATACTTTTTTGAATTTGGGTATCTTTTCCCAAGGAATCCAAATGTGTAATTTGTTTTTGAAAATTTTGTACATAAATTCTCAGAACTTCTCTGCAAACTCTCGGCCCAAAAAAATCTTGCTCTGATACCATGTAGAAAATCCTGTAGATTCACAAGCTCATGCAATCTACTAAAACAAGAGACAAGAATCTAATTCTACTCTTTACATTGGAAGCCCATAAACATCAAGCAAACAATAATCAATAGAGGGAAGAGAATCAAAAGCACATAACACAATAAATATTTGGGGAAATACACAACACAAAACCCCACTATTTGTTTTGTATTAATATGGAAAATCAAGATGAAATTACAATGCTTGTTCTCTCTAGAACACTCCCAACACTCAGCAAATTCAATCTCCAACTCATAATAAAGCTCAAGGCCAAAGCTTAGCCAATTCACAAGCTCTCCAAGTCTCTATTCCAATGTGTAATTCCTATGAAGGATAGATAGTATTTAAAGGGAAATAAAGCCTCTAAAAATAGTGCAACCCCTCAAGGATTAGTTCCTGATTGCATGCACTGTCAGTGCAACTCAAAAAAATATAAAACAAATAGTACATTGTCCCTGCACTCTAGTCTCATTTAGGTCCTTCTTAGAATCGACATGCATGAGTTTCTGATGGTCGAATCTTCAGTTAACTAGAGTAGCACTAATTAGGTCACTAGTGTCCCAACTGACTGTTTACTCACTATTAGTTCCTGAAACTGATTGGAACTAATTTAACTGGACTTAACTCAATAAACTAAGTTAACTAATTACAACTCATTCATAACTCATCCTGAACTCGTAGAATTTAATATACATGTCTTCTAAAAGACTTCCCATTCAAATTTCCTATATTAATTAAGTTAATTAAACTTAATTAATTATTTTCAAATTGCTATGAGAAAAGAATTCTATTTTAATTCACAGTTTAATTCAAGGACAAATTAAATTGGAATTTCTTGTTTCCATTTATCGACATAAATGGTTTTATTTTAACCTAAGTTGTATACCTAATGTGCATACAAAATATTGTAACTTTTCCATCCATGACAACATGTCCAACCCAAAATCGACACAATTTGTTTTTAGTAGCTTACATGGAAAATTATTGGTAGCTAACATAGGTAGAAATCTAGATACAATGAAAAAGTTAGGATGTCTAGGTAATAAAATATATGGATTATTTGATTGACACAATGTACTACATTGCCTCGTATATATAGATAAAAATTCATTGTGAAACAAATATCTGGAATCTTGAATATCTGGGGTACATCAATAATGTGCATAGGAATCCTTCTGAATCTAGATATAATTGATAGTACATGACATTCAAAATATAGGAGACTTAAATCAGTTACAACAATATTCTTCCTGAATCTAGATACATGCTACTTGTGAATAAGCTATATGGCATTTAGAACAATTGAAAGGGCTGTCAAAAAATAAGCTTCCCTAATCTATATGTATATCCATTAAGATTAACTTGTCCAATATCTAAGATCTGGAGAGAATAAAAGAAACGCTGATCAGGATTCGAATGTAAAGCCCCAAAATGAAATGGCAAGTCATCAATCTACATCAGCCAAATCATCATAGCTGACCAATCATATGAAAATTAAAGGTTTATCTCACTGATATTCACATATTGAAAATAAATAAATAAAAGCTAAGGAATAATTTCTAAATAGTATATGATATCTAAACATCATGTGAGTTCAAATGATGTTGCACTAATTTTTCTCGAGATTCAAATACATGGTGTTGATATTTGATATCAAGATCATTATAATAGTAAATCCTAAGGTTTGTATTGGATTTAGATTACTTTTATCCATATATAGTTGGCGTTAGGGTCAAATGATTCATTGAATTTCCAATCAAGTTTAGATACATATTATTATTATTATCATTTTCGTTATGAATTTTAACATTTTGATTGAACAAATATGGAAATTAAATCGGATTAAAGAGGGAAAACTATTGAAAGGAATTTTGACAAATTCTAAAAATAATGAGCATAAGATTAAAGAAATTTTAACGAACAAAGTCAAACTAAAATTAGATCTTTACAATAAGATTTAAATGAATAATTCATAAAACAAATAAAATTTTAGACACGTGAAGGGACCCCATTATTTTATGAATAATTCGTATAATAATGGGGGGTTGTTGTATATGCTATAATAGTTAGTTATTTAATTTTATTTTTTATATCTTCTTGATTTATAATCCTTTCTATTTTCCTCTTGTCTTCATTGTTCTTTGTTGTTGAGATTAATTAGATTTGCTTGCTTGATAATAAGTTGTGAATTTCCATGTACTCATTGTGAATAATATAGCTTCTTTTTCCAACATTATATTGCAATGGTTGAATCTATGATTGAATCTAATATGATTTTAGTGGAAATTAGAGTGATTGTGGTCATTCATCTTCACCCCATTTTCCCTAGTGGAGATAAGGAATGTAAGCCCTAATCTAACAAGTAACCACCCATTTTTAAACAAAGGTTCTTATCGTTTTATTCATTTATATTATTGGAAAATTCATAAAAAATAGAAAAATACAAAATACAAAAAATCCAAAAGATAAAAAATACAAAAAATAGCCTCATTCCAAGGTGGATGTCTTGGGATTTGTGCCTCTCTAGCAACATCTAATGGTCCGAGAGGAAATCAAACTTTTTTTGCGGATTAATTTTTGTCTAACATCATTCATTGAGTAATTTTCAAGATCTTACCAATTTAGAATAAAATTTCATCCATCTTCTACAAGGATTTGTGAATACCTAGCCCAGGGTTTGAAGAGAACAAGGTGAAATCTAACCATACAAACCATAGTTAAATTACTTCTAATTGGTTTCAATTACAAATTAATCTTATTTGGAAGTATTTTCAACCTCCCTAAGAGCTAATAGGTGTTATATTTTGACTAGGAGAAAATATGGGCTTGACCCTCCAATTTATGAAATTACCATTTTAGATTGTTGTATCTTTGTATTTTATTGCATAAATATATTGTTGGGTTTTAAGTTAAGTCATATTTCACATCCCTTGCATTAGAACCTACGAATACTTGACTTTAATGTGTTTCCAAATTCCCAAGTTTCTTGAAAGACACTCAAAACGTATGCGTTTTGCAAATTTTCATCATTTATAGGCACTGAAACTCCTCTTCTAGGTCATACAATGAAGATGGATTTAAGGAGAAGCCATCTCACTTGGTGTATGAACCTTTCCCTCAACCTGTGACATTAAAGGCATTATTTATTTGATGTATTTCACTCTTCCTCAAGTGTTGGTTTGCATTTTCTACGTTGAAAGAATATAGTTTTATCAACTTGTCATAGATTGGTTTGGATGTGCCTAGTATTGCAACAAAAGGGATGATATGATCCTTTATGGATTCAATAAGAATCCTTTGAGCCCTAACTTCTCCTTTATTGTAGTTGGCCCATTCTTGATTCCTTTCCTTCTTCGGTTCTATAATGTTGCCTAAAACGTGGTCCATGACTTCATTTTCTATGAGCATCAAATATATTCTCTTTTTCCATGCTTGGAATTTTGTTGATTCATTGAGCTTATGACCTTCCTTGCAAAATGAATTCATTTGATTTGAAGATTGAAACATAGAAAATAATATAGTACTTACTTGTCAAGATATTTTCCTGCTTGATGATGATGTCTTCTTGATTGTTCCAAATATTTTTGATGATTCCAAGATTTCTTCAAAAGTGTTCTTGAATGATGACTCCTAGGATGGATGACACAATGGTATCTTCAAGTTCCTTCAAAGATGAATGATGATGCCTTCCAAGAATGTAGATGATGCTCCTATGATTCTTGATGCTTCTTTAGTGATGACTTCTATGGAGATGCCTTCCAAAATAAGTGATGATCAAAGAGCTTCCAAGAGAGAGAGAGATTGATTTTCTTCAACGAGATGATGAATAACTAATAGCCTTCAATGATATAGAGAGATAGATATCTTAATGTAGTAGTCTTCCTTCAAGATGAATGACGAGACTTCTTCCTTATGACTTTCCTTATGTCCTTACTTATGTCCTTCAATGTTTCTTAGATGAATGTCTTCTACTTATGCCAACAATAGTGATCTTTACTTTGTCTTCTCTTCATCTTAGCTCTGAAACCATGTTGATAAATCAATAGGGATATAATTAGGGTGGTTTCTCTTTACTTGATAATTTATTGTGAAGTTATGTTGGCTTCTTATTACTTTTATTACTTTCTTTTCATAAAATAATTACCAAAACCATAAACCATGAAGATCACAAAGAGACAATGTACACAGATGTAGTCTCCAAGCCAAGGCAGAATCCCTTCCAAGGGGAAATCCCAGTAAAATTTTCTCTTCTTATAGAATCATATCAAAGTGAGAATCCAATACCCAAATACCAAGACCAAGACCTCCCACAAAACCCAAGTCAACCCTCATTCCAAGCTCTTCCAACAAGTCAAAGTCAACTCAAGTCAAAGCCTTCCAAATCTGGTCAAATTTCTTATTTTCGGCCCCTGCCACTGGGCCTGCAATTTTGGCCCTTGCAATTACCCTGCAACTTCACACATGTGAGATATTTAGGGCAGAAAACTAATATTTAGACCTTCACTTTCTCTCTCTTGTCTTACTTAGACCTTCACTCTTCTTTTAGGCTTCTTTATTGGTATACTTCTTTCTTCTTGGCACAAGAATCGAACTTTCTTGCTTGTCTCCAAATGAGGTCAAAATTTCCTCTATTTATACACATCCAAAAGGTGGACCAATCCCTTCTAGGGCTGACTTGTCCAAGAAGGGTTGAATTGGTTTTGTGGGGACAAAATTGAATTTTTTCGCTCAAATAAAATTTTTCATTAGAGGAAATTTCAGCCTAAAAGTGCCCATGGTTTTTTCACATAATTTCCATGTCATAATGTGTAAACCAATCAAAAACTTTAAATTTAAAAAGAGTTACATGTAAATATTTTAGAAGAAAAGAAGAAAAGCTATTTTTTTAATTGTTTTTTTGGCTTATCTCCTTATAAGTTTACTCAAATTTCAAATGTAAACACTTGTTGGATGCATAATTAAATTTCACACCAACGAGTACCCATTATGCATACTTTTGAGAAGACCCACATTGATTAAAAAAAATTAAGATACATAAGACAAGTGTGATCATTGAAATTTTAGTAAACCTATAAGGAGATAAGCCACAAATACAATTAAAAAAAGTAGTTTTCTTATTTTCCCTCCAAAATTCATAACTCTTATTTTATTATTTTAACCATCATTTTATTATTTTTCCTTAGGAGGCCACATTTAGGCTGAAATTTCCTCTAATGTTTCCACTTTCTTTTCAAAGTCCAAATGTGACTTGATTCTAGTACAATAATATGACTTGTGACAAATATTCTTTTGACTCAATGAATCCTAGATGCAAGAACATGCTTGACCTAGATAATCATTTGACTTGAGCATGAAACCCGTGCTTGAAAATTAATATTTGTTTTTCTTCTTTTGATCAACATAAAATATACAGTGATACAAATTATGAAGACCAAACCTCATTACATCTTCCAAAAAAAAATTGTATAGAGGTGCCAACTTTTTGATGTCAAGGTTCTCCGCGCTCACACCCACATTCTCTATATAAATGCATAAACACATCTGTCCTAGGTATTTAACTCTCAAAGGAGTCAAATCATCAACCACAAATGGTTAAGGCCCTATTTTATCAATTCCTTTATATCGGAACTCAATCACCCCGCTTAAACCTCCTATCGGAACTATTTACCTCCTCATAACCTTCATTATCCCTTTTATTAAAGCCTTCCTCAATCTCTCTTATTGGGACTGTTAAAACCCTTCGTAACCTTTATAAAACCCTTTAAGCCTACATTATATATATAATATTATATATAATTATATATATTATATAACCTTTCCCTTCACTAACCTTGGTTAATATATAATTATCGTATAAAATCTTCTATCAGTGTTCTTTTCCTTTACAAACCATTTACAAAGGAAAAACCCCACAAACATACCTTTTGCCTTTGTACAACCTCTATACACTTTCCGAAATTAACTTTATCACAATCGGGATATCGCTTCTCCTCGGCACACAACATACTCCTTTTGCTTCCCCGATATGCGATTATTTCATTTTCCGGAATACACCGGAAAATAAAGGAAAACCCACTTTGAACCCTTGAGCCAACTTTAAAAGTTATAAACCCACGTTCATAAATATCATCGGGTCCGCTCCTTCCACTGCGCTCTCCATTAACTTCTGGCGCTTGACCTTTGCGATATGCAATTAGCGACTAAATGACAATCGTCGATCCTACAGTTGATCCGACGGTTGACAGTAAATCGCACATCGACCTATCCACCATCCGTCAATCCTTCACCTCGGCCTAATGCGATTGTGATTAGATCGCGATCGTTGATCGGTTCTCAATCCAATGGTCGATATCCTTTCCCGATGAAAATTTGTCATAGTCCTCCGCTGTTGATCTACACTTAGTAGATCCAACGGTCTACCATGAATTCGGATAGACAATAGGCACGGGGGTTAACCACCTGATAAAGAGGTTTCCCCTCACTCCTCTGCTGCTACGTGTCCTCCGATTAGTGGAATCGAAGCCAAATAGTAAAAACCGCTTACGGCTTTCCTTCTGCCCGAAATCCACTTCTCTGCCTTTGAGAACTGCTCTTCTCTGATTCTTCACAAGTTGATCTAGACCGTTGATCTATAAGATCTAACGGTTCCTGTGTATCACCTCTTTACCTCTCCACTCGGCCCTTTTCCTTTGTTTTATGTTATCTCTTCAGCGTTTCTTTATGGGTTTGGTTATTTATTCAGGGTTTCATTATTTTTGCTCTTCCGCTTCCTCTGAGCTTAACTCTGTGATTCTTACTTCGCTACCTCTGCAGAGCTTACTCTGTTCCTTCAGATGGATTCAAAGATCCCTTATGATTCCTCTGAATTATACCCTCCTCTCTGTATCCACAGAACTTTGCTTGTAACCTTCTGTTACAGAACCTACAAATTCATGCATAAATCAATCATTTCATACTTATTTCACACATTAAATAGTTCTCGAATGAACCTCTGCATATATAAATATGAACAACTGATTACAATCGAGACTTCTTTGTCCCTTACAGGCTTGTTCTTCAATATCAATGGCCTCCTCCTTTCTCTTCTCGTAGGCTTACATTTATACTAGAAAGTTCTATTGAACTAATTCTGGTTTGATTCCTAAATCTACTAAACTAACTCCTAGATGTACTCTATCCTCTATGTCCACTTCTAATCTCCATTTAATTCCTAAGAGTTCTCCTTAGTTCCTCGAATCATGGAACTGTTTAAGAGTTATAATTGACTTTAGACTCTTTTGTCATTATTGCGCATTCATGTTCTCATTTATTCGAGAGCATTTACAAACATCTCACATTATCTAATTAAATCACTTAAAAGCCTAAATATTACATTAACTCATCACTTATGAATCCAACTTCCTTAAAATACATGACCCCCTATGTCTACTTAATTACAATAATTTTCTCTTGGGTTGAATGCTCCTGCATCAGATTCCCAAAGTAGAAAATATTCATGATCTCTTGATCATGTGTCTTCTGATCTTTGTCTTCCTAGATCCCATACTTTGTTTTGTAAAAACCCAAATGTCTTGTTCCTTTGGTGTTGTTGTACTTCTGTTGTCTTCTGCTCCATCTTCTTCTCTTTTTCAATCAGTTTCAAATTCTGATTGATCATTCTTCCTGCTGCTATTAATCTCTTGCATATGGACTGTTTTATCATCAACTACCACAATTCTTCAATTTCTTTTTCCAGCACATCTTTGAACTAGTCCATATTCTATCTCTTACTTCTTTGTTTCAGGTTGTTGTTGTTGTCCACTAATTCTTCAAACTGTTGCTGGTTACTTTCACTTTGTAGTTGTTGGTTTACTTTTTCTTATTCTTTTGCTCTTGTTCCAACTTTTGTTTTGACTCCTATGCTAATTGCCTCCCTTTCATCCTTACCCTCTTTCATGATTATTTTTGTTTGCACTGAATCATGATTGTCCAACATTCTCTCCAAAAATTGAGTATCTTTGTTCCATGGATTTAATTTTTCCACAAAATCTTCTTCTTTCATCTTTATTTGGCTTCTCATCTGTGCCAAATTTCCTTCAACATCTGCAACAAAACCTGCACACTCAAAACACTTGTTAAAATAAAAAACATAAGGCTTTTGTGCCTTATCTTCCTTTGGCAATGATTTAGTTTGTTGTTCTGCTTCTTTCTCCTCTGTCAGCGCATCAGTATGCTGTTTTGAATTCTCTCTTCCACATCATCTATCCTAATGATGCCTTTTTTCTCTTGTCCACCATAGTGAACTCCTCCTTCTGTAATCACACTATGATATTCTGAATTTTCCAGTAAATATTCTAGCAATGCAATTTCTCTGTGACATTTTGCAAGTATTTCATGATCACTTCCAATCCTAAGATCTTTCTGCTGCAATAAGTCACTACTTCTCTCATTTTAGAGATATTCTCCATTCTCCTTTATTTTTAGAGTTGTCATCTTCTAAAAAATACATTTTCATACTTCAGACAGCTTCAAAAGATTGCTCATCCTCTTCAAAACAATCCTTTGTTAGTGTTCTTTCTTCCAAGGTTAAATCATTTGCATAGGTTTCTTCCTTCTTAACATCCTCTAGTAGATGTCCTTCTTTTCTCCTTACTATCTCAACACTTCCATGGTTATTTTCACTGTGCCTATCATCATGGTGAATCGATGATCCTTTACTATGTTTTCAGCTAACATAGTCCCTTCTTCAAGTTTACCTTCAGTCTCTTGTTGTTTACCTTCTCTAAGAGCTATCCTTTTCTCACCATCTGCATTAACATTTTCCTTTATTTGTTCTGCATCCACAGACAAACTATCAGTATTAAAAACATAAGACTTTATGGTCCCACTTGATGGTTTAGCCATCATATCTCCTTGTTGTTCTAAATCCTTCATATGATTCAAAAATTCTTCGATGGTATCCTCTTCAATCTCCTCAAGCCCTTCACTTGGTTGCTTGATATCTTTCCCCAACTATATATGAGACATATCTATCTCATCTTCTTTCATAACAGAATTTAGATTCTACTTGTCTTCTTCCTCCTTTATGACAATATCAGCAAATTGTCCTTCTTTACATGTTTTACCTGCAAACATACACAAATTTTTAGTTTTAAAACCATGTGACCCTTTGGCCTTACTTGAAGGTTCAATGTTCAAGTCTTCATCTTCACTTTCTCCTAGAATTTCTTCTTATTCCAGTTCACAAATGGACTCTTCCATTTCCAACTCAGCTTCCTTGAGTTTTTCCATCAGCCACCTCACTTGCCTCTACTGTAGCCTTCTCTGCAACTTATGTCACTTCACTGGCTTCTTCCTCAAAACCCAACCTAGTCTCTAGCTTTCCTCAAGTATTCTCCTTAATGCATCGAGTTGTTATTTTAACTCTGCAATCTCTTTGCCAATTTCCTCTTGACTCATCCTCTTGCCATTTGCCTTGGCATCCCCTTTCTTTATCTTTCTTCTGTTGTGGTCTTCCTCAGAACCTCTGCTATGACTATCAATAGCCATCATCTTCTCTTTTGTCTTCATGAGCTCCTCACTCACTTACTATGAGCTACATTAAAGCCTCTGCAACAACAAGTCCTCCTTGTTGCAACTTACCTCACGAAGCTTTCCTCTGTACTTAGTCTTTTGGCAAGCCCTTGGTTCTCTATCTCTGGAACCTCCTTTGAGCACATCTCTGTACTCCTTCTAGGCTTCAACTCATCTACACTTTCTCAAGAACAGAATTGTCCTCTTGTATTTCAATCAGCATGAAATACTTGGTTCTGACCACTTCTTCTTTCACTTAGAAATTCTTACTAGCTTCCTTCATTACCTTAGAAATTCTACCCACTTTCTTTGTGGAATTGAGTTTGTGATCTGCAACAATCCCTCTACAATAACAAGTCTCCTTCTTGCTACATATGCCTCACTAAGCTTCTCTCCTTTTAGCTCAATCTTTTAGTGTCTCTCTGGTTCTTTCCTTTGGAACCAATTTCAAGCACTCCTTGCTCTATATTGTTGCAACCTTCACACCTTCTTATGTTGTCACCTATGCATTAGTGTAAAAACACACATTCTCAAATCAAAACAGAACATATCACCTCACCTTCAAGATCTCAGTATGATCTTGTTTCCCCATTCCATCTGTACCTTGAATGGAATGTCTTATGTTTCTTGCATCTGCAAGTTCTGCTACACATCACCTCTATGTGCCTTCTTTTTGTCAGATTAGAATCTGATTCTTCTTTGCTTGCATAAACACCTTAACACATAACTCTGTTTTTAATTATTTCACATAGAATTTCTCTGTTCTGTTTATCCACAACTGTTTTAATTACAAACTTGCTCTTATACCAAATGATGGCAGGGTTCTCCCCGCTCACACCCACATTCTCTATATAAATGCATAAACACATTTGTCCCAGGTAATTAACTCGCAAAGGAGTCAAATCATCAACCACAAATGGTTAAGGTCATCTTTTATCAGTTCCTTTATATCGGAACTCAATCACCCCGCTTAAACCTCCTATCGGGACTATTTACCTCCTCATAACCTTCATTATCCCTTTTATTAAAGCCTTCCTCAATCTCTCTTATCGAGACTATTAAAACCCTTCGTAATATATAATATATAATATATATATATATATATATATATATATATATATATATATATATATATAACCTTTCCCTTTACTAACCTTGGTTAATATATAATTATCGTATAAAAGCTTCTATCAACGTTCTTTTCCTTTACAAATCATTTACAAAGGAAAAACCTCGCAAACATACCTTTTTCCTTTTTACGGCCTTTGCACACTTTCCGAGTTTAACTTTATCGCAATCGGGATATCGCATCTCCTCGGCACACAGCATACTCCTCCTACTTCCCCGATATGTGATTATATCATTTTCTGGAATACACGAGAAAAGAAAGGAAAACCCGCTTCGAACCCTTGAGCCAGACTTCAAAATTTATAAGCTCGCGTTCACAAATATCATCAGGTCCACTCCTTCCACTACACTCTTCATTAACCATTGGCGCTTGACATTTACAATATGCAATTAGCGACTAAATCACAACCGTCGATCCTACAGTTGATCCAACGGTTGACACTAAATCGCACATTGGCCTATCCACCATCTGTCAGTCCTTCACCTCGGCCTAATATGATCGCGATTAGATCGCAACCATTGATCAGTTCTCGATCCAACGGTCAATATCCTTTCCCAATGCAAAGTTTATGACAGTCCTCCACCGTTGATCTACACTTAATAGTTCCAACGGTCTACCATGAATTCGGATAGGCAACAAGCATGGGGGTTAACTGCCCGATAAAGGAGTTTCCCCTCACTCCTTCGTTGCTACATGTCCTCCGATTAGTGGAATCGGAGCCAAACGGTAAAAACTGCTTATGGCTTTCCTTCCGCCAGAAATCCACTTCTTTGCTTTTGAGAACTTCTCTTCATTGATTCTTTGTGGGTTGATCTAGACCATTGATCTATAAGATCTAACGGTTCCTGTGTATCACCTTTTTACCTCTCCACTCGGCCCTTTTCCTTTGTTTTAGGCTATCTCTTCAGCGTTTCTCTATGGGTTTGGTTATTTCTTCAGGGTTTCTTTATTTTCTCTCTTCCGCTTCCTCTAAGCTTAACTCTGCGAATTCTTACTTCACTACCTCTACAGAGCTTACTCTGTTGCTTCAATTGGATTCAAATATCCCTTATGTTTCCTCTGAATCATACCCTCCTATGTGTATCCACATAACTTTGCCTATAACCTTCTGTTACAGAACCTACAAATTCACGCATAAATCAATCATTTCATACTTATTTCACACATTACACAATTCCCGAATGAACCTTTGTATATATAAATATGAACAATTGATTACAATCAAGACTTCTCTATCTCTCATAAGCATATTATTCAATATCAATGGCCTCCTCCTTTCTCTGCTCGTAGGCTTACATTTATACCAGAAAGTTCTGTTGAACTTTGGTTCAATTCCTAAATCTACTGAACTGACTCCTAGATGTACTCTATCCTCTATGTCCACTTCTAATCTCCATTTAATTCCTAATAGTTCTCCTTAGTTCCTCGAATCATGGAATTATTTAAGAGTTATAATTGACTTTAGACTCTTTTGTCATTATTTCCTACTCATGTTCTCATTTATTCGAGAGAATTTACAAACATCTCACATTATCTAATTAAATCACTTAAAAGCCTAAATATTACATTAGCTCATCACATAGGAATCCAACTTCCTTAAAATACATGACCCCCTATGTCTACTTAATTACAGTGATTTTCTCTTGGGTTGAATGCTCCTACATCACTTTTCAAATAATAAAAAAAATGGTTCTCTTTGTTTCCCTTAAGGATGTATTTATTTCTTGTATGCTAACTTTCATGGTTTTGATAAACGCATAATTTGATATGCCATACCTATCAAAGAGGATGCCATGTCAATTAGATAAAGAAAACATCTTATTAATTCATGTTTGAAAGATATTAATCAAAAGAAAATAGATAAATTGTTAGACACATATACCATCGTTCCCGTCTAATATTTTAAGTGGGTGATTAATTTGGTACTTGTCTATAAGAAAATGGAGATATTAGTTATTATGCCAATTTATCTTAGTAGAGAAAGTGTTAAAGACAACTTTATTCTCCCTAACATGGAATTATTCTTGCAACAAGTTACAAGATTGTAGACGATATCTTTGCTACATGATTTTTTTGGGTCCAACCAAATACAACTCAATTGCAATGACTATATCAAAATTACTTTTACTACTATACAAGGTACTTTTGTGTATAATTCCTTTTATATTAATTAACACAATTAGTGCAACATTTCAAAAAGCTTTGCACATTACATTTGATGATTCAATAAGAGTTATTCTATAGGTTTCTATCAATGATTTTATTGTTCACTCTAGACTTCAAGATGATCATTTCAACCATATTCAATATATTTTTATTTGTTTTATAAAATATGTTCTAAAGAAAATTGTTTTTGGTCTTGCATCCATAATTTTTTTTGTCCATGTTGTTTCGAATTGAGGCCTTAACCTTGATTTAAAAAAGGTTCTATGCCATTCATGATCGATTAATGTCTTCCTAAAGGGAGATTCAATCATTCATTGGCAAAATTAAGTTTTTAAGAAGGTTTATCCCTAACTTTTCTCAAGTGGTTAAAACCATTGATAACTTGTTGAGAAAGGACCATTATTTTGCCAATTATGGAACACCAAAACAACCTTCAAAGATATAAAGAAATGCGTCTCTTCTATGCTAGTTCTCTCTAAACTTTATTTTTGAAAATATTTTCTTTAAAGTAATGGAATTGCAAATGTTCTTCTTACATGGCTTGATAATTAAGGTTTTAAAAATACTATCACTTTAATAAGTCAACCTTGTGATGACAATGTTGGACCCGCCAACATTTAGGGGATCTCCCCGATATGAAGTCCCTACTAGACCTCACACCATTTGGAGTAGGAGTGCCAACAGTGGGTGGTAATGTTATGCCTTGACTACGAAAACGTGCAAACTGAAGTATGGTAACTTTGGGTGAGAGTATGTGACCCTGTAGAAAATTTAAGTGCGATGCATGAAGGTTCCAACACATGAAAGGGAAAGGAAGTGCACCCCTTGGAAGCCTGTAATAGTAAGCAGCTTGAAAGGAACACACAAGCATAATGACATCACAATCTAAGATGTGAAATAAAACAAAAGTTAAAGTGATGAATTAATACAACACCACACATTCAACAAGACTCATATAAGTGCAAACAAAATAGTTCATAAGCATAAGTGTAATTTAAATAAAATCCATTGCAAATACAACAAGAATATTCCTACTATATTGACAACATATGCATGAAAGTATGTTGGCTCTGATTTTATTATAAGTGAAAGTTCCATTCATACATACAGCATTGACGGACCTCTAGCCCCAATAGTGGAACATTAAAGTCAAGAACACCCGCTCCTCCAAAGAATTATACTCGCTCTATGCTACGGAGAAGCCAAGGCTCTTCAAAATACTTGCAAGATCCTTCTAAGCCTAATCCTAGCCAAAAGTTTGGCCCCCAAAAGCATGTTACATTAGTTATGAGGTTCTATTTATAACAAGAGGGGTTGACTCTTCAACTCCCCTTTGTGATCTTTGGACTACCCTCATGACTCTTCATCTTCTTTACAAAACAACTCATTACATTACATCATAACTCTTCATATTCCAATATTGACACTTGGAATTTCGCTTACAACATAATTACAAATAATATTACTTTTTAGACTTGTACCCACATAAGACAAAATTGGGTAAAGATAACTTGACAACCTAAGACACAACACTATGATGCTTGAGTTTGGGAGAATTCTAGCTCAGCAACCTCCACTTGCTACTTCTCGGTCACATATTGGTGCCAAGCTCGTTACTGTGTGATGATTTCCCCAAACTGTGTGATCATGTCTAGCTAGAAGCAGAATCTAGCCTCCATGGAATCCAGGTACAATGTCTTCAAACTAGTTTCAAGTTCGTTATGAAGCATGAGAAACATTGCTCTGACTTGGACATGACCACCAATTTAATTCTACATGTTCTTTCTATTCAACTCCAAGTCGTCCTTCGTGGAAATCTGACTCAGTTGGTCCAAGTACTCTTTGATCTCCTGGCGGACTTGGTTTCTGTGTTTGGATTTGGTGAGTGAACCGACTGATGGGATCTAGTGTGTTTTCACCAAGACATCCAAACTAACGAACAACTGTACATATGATGCATGAATGCTACCAACAAATGAGGTGAGTTCCTTGTTGTTTTGAATTAATCAACATCAGAACTCTCGCTTTCTCTAACTCTGCCTGTGGCTTCATTTCCTTCACTAAGTCAAGTGGTTCCCCTTTGTATCGCATTTTCCACTCCTGCACATAGGTAATGGAAGCTTGTGTGTTCTTGAGAGCTTTAACAAACTCTCTGCTCTACTGCTATAGACCATGCAAATGGAAAAATTCTCTATGTACAGTCACAAACCCCTCATATAGCTTTCACATGGTTTCTCAAAGTATTTTACTTCAATAAGTATCACTGCTCTCATCTCCTCCAGGTAAACCTATGTGGAAACTTCACTTTGTGTTGTTGCACATAGTTGTTCTACCTCTTGCCTGGCAACCTGCAAGTTCTATGCCAATTTCTCATTCTCGACTGTCAAATATTGAATGTTTGATCTTGTTTCTCTTGCAAAGGCCAAGTTAGCTTCAGAAATGGAATTTGGAAGCTTCCTGGTGTCCACCACTATCACCCTTTCTCTGACGAATGCAGGTGATGCATGATCATATGGAAAATTCTTTCTCCGTGCTTGTACAATCCTCTTCTGGAACTCATCAAATGACAAATAATACACATCCATTACCAGATCATCATCAAGGGGAACAACATCCCCTTCCTCGCTCGGGCTGGCTCTATTGCTGGAGGTGGCAGAAGTTGAATGGTGACCTGTGGTGCGCTTGACATCATATCAACATATTCATTCTGAGGTTCCTATTCCATCTCCATGTCTGTAACTTAATTCAATATCTCAATCTACTAAGCAAGCTCCATATCCTGCATCTTTTCACCTTCCTCCTCAACAGATGGTTGGTTATGTTCCTTCTCTTCAACTTGTATCGACACTGTTTATTCTGTCATTGCGACTTGCCTTTCTTCTTCCTCATGTGTCCACTTCTCTTCTTGTTCCCTCCTCCTCAAATCCTGTTCTTCCTTCAATTTCTATTCTGCCTCATGCATCTTCAATTCTGCTTCCTGCAACCTCTGCTTTTCTCTTCTTTCAATCTTCTCTCTGTATCCTATGCTTCCTCTTTGTTTCTGCTACTAAATATGAGTTCATGAGTATTGGATATGCTTTCATCTTGTAGCTTTGTTCTCCCTCTAGATTATTAACAATCTTCCTCTTTCCCTTGTCCTACATGGGATTGTTTTCTTCTTCTATTGTTTCTTTCAGAACTATTGTTGTCTATGGAGAAGCCTGTGAAATCCTTGCTAAGCCGACCATATCACAGAGTCTAGAGGCATTGTAGCAATTACTCCATGGATTCTCCTCTAGCCAATGGATGCCCCTCCAATCTACGGAAAGTAAACTCTCACATGGTGGTCTTTAAAAATACTACGTGGATCATATGGATTAAAGTCCTGAGTACCAAATGCAAACCTGACTATTTCCTTTCCCTCGACATCCAGGACTTTCAAGCTCTTTATCTCGTATAATCTAATTTTCAAAGGAAGAGTGGGCCATGGTGCTTTCTTCTTCCTATGCAAAGTTGTTGACAACCCTGTGGTGAGATGATATGACACTTCTTGCATGACAAGCTTTTCGGTGGCATACCTTGGTAAAACTTGTGGAGGCTTCTCTCCACTAAAAACACTAAGGAAGCTGCCACCTGGTGAGTCATACTAATCTATGATGTTTTTTATCACCTCCATTGCTCCTCCTGACATGCAAGGTGGATATTCTTCAAAGATGATCTTGTAAAGTGGGATGATGAAGTGATCAGTTAGTTGTGCCATTACTCCTCAATGACTTCAATATGAAAGAAAATTGCAATAGATATGCACAGAAGATTCTCATGGTGTCCATGTCTAGTTCATGACAGGGAACTACTGTTGTGCACAAATTGAATCCAGTAAATATGCATACATATAGAACCTTGTTTGCTCACCATCCAGAGGACTCCAAGCCTATGATACATGGGCCCTCAACTGTCGAGCCAACATATATGACTAGTTGAACAACTTCCCCTCGTTCACAACCTGGTCTAATAAGACTGCCCATCCTTCAAGAAATACTTTCGTGCTTTGCTAATCATGGATCCTACAAGCTATGATAACCAAGAGTTGGTAGGCCTTCCTGGGGGACTTTCTCTTGTATACATAGTTGGTTGTTTGTCGAAACTTCAATGGATCTTTCACCCAGCCTTTGACAATGTTCCTTGTGTTCACATAGTTGTGGGTGGCATAGAAAAGTGAGTCCATGAGCTTCACTAGCTCAGGAAAGTGATACATGTGTTGATAATATTCTAACAAAATTTTGCAAGCTTTTGTCCGTTGGCACTGCTTAATGTCATGGTCTTCTCATAAATGTGTGAGACAATCCATCTGCTGACATCTGCACACATGAAGGATGGATATCTGCGTGCAACCTTGTGTAGTCCTGACTGCCTTATACTAAGATACACTTGCTGGTCCTCTAGATTTTCCTCAAGGTTCTTTGTCGAAAGATCTTCATTAACTTGTTTCCATGTTAGTGTTGACCCATTTTTTATAAACAACTAAGTGTTTTCATACACTAGCAATTCTACTAGTGTTTTCTCAAATACTTCCCTAGTACTTCTTTCAATTATCTCTTTTGAATAACTTCTGTTTGGTTCCATGGTAACAATGACTACTAGGAGAAATTTCTTCACAAGACCTATGGGACAAAAATGACTCTCATGGAAAGAAAACACTAGCTTCAACAAATCTACCTTCAAAGCATGATCAAGAAGAAAACTGAGCAACTGGAGAGAAGGATTGTGCAATTTTTATCAACAAGGGATACTGGATGATTATGGAAACTATGCATTGCATAGTCCTAGTAGCCGAGGATGAAGCCTAAGGCTTGAGACTGCGCAGTGCATAATCCCAGCCTAGGCAGAGAATGGGAGAGATTGTGCATTGTGCAGTTCTAGTGGCCAAGGTGACAGGTTGAGCCTTGGAACTGCGCAATGCGCAATTGATCCAGTCTATACTATGCACTGTGCAGTTCTAGAGGCCTATCTTTTGGCTTGAGCCTTAGGATTTCACAATGCCCAGTTGAACAAGGCAAGATCTAGCCAAGGAAAGGGCAGATCTGCCTGGTGGAAGTGTGAAAGAAGAGAAAAAATGAATGATGATGTGAGGTTGAGTGAAAAAATCACCATGTATGAATGAATCAATGTAGATCAAGTACATAAACTAATCAAACAAAAGGGAAATCAAATATGTGAGAAGAGTCGTAGCAACAACGAACATCAGTGCAAAAACAGGGAAACCAATGCGACACTTGTGAAAGACAAATGAAAGATTAGAACAATGCTTCTACAAGTTAAAATAAGTTAAAACACCAACAAATATGAATAGAAATAATTAAAATAACACTCACACAAGCAAATCAAGAAAAAGTTGTAAAAGACGACAAAAGAAAAACTCACCTAGAAAGCAATGACAACCACACCGAAGGTTCCTTGATCTCGTTGGGAATTATAGAGCTCCAATATCGTATGTGAAAATGAGATCTAGAGGCATTGATTAACTAGATTTGAGTGATTTAGGGTTTATGACGCACATGCCTAAAATCAAGGAAAATCGACACTTGGCATAAACTTATAAAAATAGCAATGTGCCACATTCAGGAAACTAATAATTGATCCCTACTTCCTAGGGATGTTTTATTCCTTTTAGTGTTATTTATTTTTGGGAAACTTTCCATGCATGTTTTCGGGAAATATTACACAATTCTGGGGAACTGGGCAACTTTCTAGCTCAGTCTAAACTGTGAAATTCCAATCATCAAGGTTGATTGTCTTCAAGGATTGCGCAGTTTATGGAGGCAATCTCGGAACTGTTGTGTGAACAAGTCAGGAGGTTAGCATGTGCGTAGAAAGATGAGCTAAGTGTAAAAATGAGCAAACAAAAGAACTAATGAAAAATATAAGTCTCAGTCAAATCAAGATTACTTGACAACAATATAATATAAGCTCTTGTGGACAGGAAGGAAAGCTCCAAAATCGAAGCATAGGAAAAAATTTGGAGGGTGGTTGTAGCGCTACAACATTGGTGACACACTGGTACAACTCCAACTCTCTGTATGGATCTCAAATCATGCAAAGTAGGTCTAACTCTTTTGGAAGTATTGTTCAGTTCATTTATTGCCACAACTTCTTAACTGATCTTGAGTTAAAGATATAGTCCTACCATTCTCTTTATCAAAAGCACACATACCAATCCAAGTCAAACTAAGTTGTTTCAATTAGGTATGAGGAGTATGTAAATGCACAAGTAAAAGAAAATGTCAGAGTCTTAGTTTTTATCTCTGGTGTTGCTCTGTTGCTAGCAGGCTTGGACAATACCCCAACAGAGTCACTTCAGGAACATAAACATTTCTCCACTACCAGCGAGCCTGGACAATACCCCGACGAAGTTTCTTTATTCACCTATATGCACAGGAAGCCTTTCTCTTCTTTCACCCTTTATTTCATTTTTCATTTTTTTCATTTTTATTTGTTCAAAGAACTGTGCATATGCACTTATTTATTTCATGGGGTAGAAGAGGGATCCCGCCTTATTGAGAGCAGAAGAGGTTGTCCCTTAATAGAAGGATATTTATATACACCTCTGAAATACTTGTTAAGGTTTTCCTCCCCTCCTTACTCTACTCGACTTAGTTGAAAAGGATTAATCAAAATTATAAGATCAATTAGAGTATGAAGTACTAGTTAAAAGTGCAAGCATCATGATTTCACTTGTGAATTTCTCCGAAAGGAACATTTTTTTCCATCAAAGTATCATTGACTAAAAGAAATGCAAGATTCACATAAAGAGAGGGATTAAACAGATAACCAAGCCCTGATAGCAGTGCAACTTCCTCTTGGACTTCCCCTTGCTTGTTTGAGAAGCCAAACACAGTCTCATGTGAAAGTTATCCTATGACTGGAAATAAAACAAAGGAAAGAAATAGAGTGGAAAGTGAAAGAAATAAATTCAAAGAAACAAACAAGAAAATAAAACTACTCCTACTCCTAAACTAACAATGAATAGGTCAGACTTACGTGAAATGATGCTTCCAATGCAACCACCGACACATTGGTTGGCCCATGTATGCGAGGGAATGCATGTTAAGAAAGATATACAAGCATAACAATAAATGAAAAAGATAGGACAATACAAACCAAAACGTTCTATGTTTGGAAGTAGACACAAAAAACTAAGAAAGAAACGCGCATGGAAGACATTTTATGGGTGCATTATGGTGTTTGGACACACTGCAATACAAGAACAAACTTTTGAACTGTGGAAATGGGCGAACATAAAGATCGAAGAAATTTTTTGTTTTGCAACCATGCTCGCCACATATGAATCCTCCAATGACTGAGTGATAGGATCGTGTGATACAAATGGAGGATACACAAATTATAAAACAGATTGATTTTCAATGTGTGCGACTAAGTGATGAGGAGCTTGAAAATATTCAACACAATTATGATTGGAAGTGGAACTAGCCTCAAGACTAGAAGAACCTGACATAACCATCAGCTCGGGTTGAAGTGCCTCGACACCTTGGGGAAGTTCCAACACCTCAGAAGATGGATCACCAAAGATCGGTGGCTTGGAAAGATCAAGAGCAGAAGAATCAGGATTGTGACCAAATGAATCAATGAAAAGGTCATGACAACTATGATCATAAAGTTCAAGATCACAAATAGAGGCATCCTCATGATCTGATGAATTGCAAAGAGGGGGAGATGGAAAACGAGAAATTTCACCCTCTAAATTTCTAGAAAGATAAGATGAGAAATTGGGAAGATTAGGCAGAAAACATTTGTCCTCTCTGCATTTAGATGAAAATATGGCATTCCATGTGTTCTGAGAATTATTGAAAGTAGTAGCATCAACAAGAACTGAATTTGCACAAGATTTAACAGTAATGACAGAAACGTGGAAAATTTTAGGATAATGCGGAAGAGGTTTGGGAGGAAGGAGGTCATCCTTCATCGCAAATTCTTGTTCAGATTTAGACTCCCACAAATACTCATCAAAAATAATATCGCAAGTTGGTTGTTCAACACCAACTCCATATAGAACTTAATCTTCATGAACATCAAAAGAGAGATTCGAAATAAGTGAACACAACACATCATAATCTAGAGGATCGGAGGGACCAAAGGATGGAGGATGAGGAGATAACACTTCATTGAAACAATCACAGTCCAAACATGTGCTAAAATTATGAGTATGTGAGGTGGGAAAATATGGTGGTAGATTAATGGATGAATTCTCAACTTCTCCCACCTCAATGTTGTGGAACTAGGGTTGTTTGATGAGAAGGGGATGGAGGGTCACCTAGAATAGCAACCTCATCAATCACATATTTAGAAGCTATAATACCGAGGTATGTTGGGAGAGGTTCTAAATATTCAAGATCGTGTGGATTTTCTGAAATTTGAACAAGATATAGGAATATTTCTACCAATAAATACTAATAAACATCATCTTCTAGAAATTCAAAGTAGAAATGAAAAAAACGATCGTGAAAATCCTAAACAGATTCATCAGATGCTTTTCATAAATTCAATTTTTTTTTTTGCATAGAGTTTTACGATCATAGAAATCAAAAGCACAACACAACTCTATGTAAATTTCTTCGAAAGAGTGAATAGATTAATTAGGAAATGTATTACACCATTCTTGTACTTGCCCTTTGAATGTGAGAATGAACAACCTACGATCAACATCCTCACAATGGATATTGTGCTTCGTGCAAAAATCAAGAAAATATGCAATGTGCTCAAATAAGGTTTTTTCACCCTCAACATTGAATTTCAAATTGGACAAATCATAAATAATTCTCGCCGAAACTTTCAGATTTGTGTGTCTGGAAAAACATGTCAGGGTTATGATTTTGGGAGAAGTCATAAATGTGTACATAAATTCAAAAGAGACTTCAAAGGCTCATCTTCTCTTAAGGCCCTCTTTCTAGCACCATAAATGTTGATGGTTCTGGACCAGCCAACATTTAGGGGATCGCCCCGATATGAATTCCCAACTATACCTCACACCATTTGGAGTAGATTCCCAACAGTGGGTGATAATGTTATGCCTTGACTGTGAAAATGCGTAGAGTGAAGTACAGTAACTTTGGGTGAGATCAAGTTTGTGATCCTGCAAAAAAGTCAAGTGTGATGCATGAAGGTTCCAACACACAAAGGGAAAAGGAAGTGCGCTCCTTGGAAGTCTGTAATAGTATGCAAATTGAAAGGAACACATCAGCGTAATGACAACACAAGATAAGATACAGGATAGTCCACAATTTAAAGTTATGAATTAATACAACAACACACATTCAACAAGATTCACACAAATGCAAACAAAATAGTTCATAAACATAAGCGTAAGTTAAATAACATACATTGCAAATACAATAATAATAGCCCAGCTATATTCACAACATATGCATGAAAGCATGTCGGCTATGATTTTATTATAAGTGAAAGTTCCATTCATACATACACCATTGACAAAACAGTAGCCCGAATAGTAGAACATTAAAATCAAGAAAACTTTCTCCTCCAAAGAAGTATACTCACTCTACGCTACGGAGAAGCCAAGGTTCTTCACAATACTCCCAAGCTCCTTCTAAGCCTAAGCCTAGCCAAATGCTTGGCTCCCAAAAGCTTGTCACATGAGTTATGAGGTTCTATTTATAAAAAGAGGGGGTGACTCTTCAACTCCCCTTTGTGACCATTGGACTACCCTCATGACTCTTCATCTTCTTTACAAAATGACTCATTGCATTACATCATGACTCTTCATACTCCAATATTGACGCTTGGAATTTCACTTACAACATAACTACAAATAATACTAAATTTTACACTTGTACCCATATAAGATAAAATAAGGTAGAGACAACTTGACAACCTAACAAGACACAACACTATGATGCTTGAATTTGGGAGAACTCTAGCTCATCAACCTCCACTTTCTTCTTCTCGTCACATATTGGTTCCAATCTCGGTATTGTGTGATGATGTCCCTAAACTGCGTGATGGTGTCTAGCTGGAAGCATAATCTAGCCTCCATGGTGTCCAGGTATAATGTCTTGGAATCAGTTTCAAGTTCATTTTGAAGCATGAGCAACATTGTTTTGACTTGGACAAGACCATTGATGGAATTCTTCATGTTCTATCTATTCAACGCTAAGTATTCCTTAGTGGAAATCTGTCTCAGCTGCTCCAAGTACTCTTTGATCTCCTGCTGGACTTGGTTCCTAGGTTTGGCTTTGGTGAGTGAACCAACTTATGGGATCTGGTGTGTTTTCACCAAGACATCCAAACTGTTGAACAATCGTACATGTGAGGCCTGAATGTTACCAATAAAGTAGGCGAGCTGCTTTTTGTTCTGAATCAACATCTGAACTCTCGCTTTCTCCAGCTCTACCTGTGGCTTCATTTTCTTCACTAAGCCAAGTGGTGCCCCTTTGTATCACATTTTACACTCTTTCACATAGGTAATGGCAGCTTGCATGTTCTTGAGAGTTTTAACAATATTTTTTCTTTGCTGATGTAGACCATGCAAATAGACAACTGCTTTATGTACAGTCACAAACCATCATATATCTTCCACATGGTTTCTCCAAGTGTTGATAGTTCATCAAGTATCGCTACTCTCATCTCTTCCAAGTAAACTTGTACAGAAACTACATTTTTTTCTGTTGCGTGGATTCGTTCTTCCTCTTTCCTAGAAACTTGTATGTTCTATGCCAATTGCTCATTCTCAGTCATCAAATACTGAATGTTTGATCTTGTTTCTCATGCAAAGGCCAAGTTATCTTTGGTAATGGAATTTGGATGCTACCTAGTGCCCGCCACTATCACCATTTCTCTAACGAATGCAGGTGATGCATGATCATCTGGAAAATGCTTTCTCTGTGCTTGTCCAATCCTCTTCTGAAACTCATCAAATGACAATTTGTACACATCCATTACTAAATCATCATCAACGTGAAAAACATCCCCTTCCTCGCTCGGGGTTGGATCTGCTGCTGGAGGTGGTGGAGATTTAATGGTGACTTGTGGTGCATTCGGCATCATATCAACATCTTCATTCTGCGGATCATGTTCTATTTCCATGTCTGTTACTTCAATCAAGTGCTCAGTATGTTGAGCAAGTCATCGACCCTGCATCTATTCACCTTCCTCCTCAGTTGCTCGCTGGTTTTGTTCCT
The DNA here is from genome assembly GCA_000404065.3 of Pinus taeda. NCBI lineage: Eukaryota > Viridiplantae > Streptophyta > Pinopsida > Pinales > Pinaceae > Pinus > Pinus taeda. The sequence continues at coordinate 227,601 of APFE031642304.1, forward strand.
TCTCTTCAACTTGTATAAGCATTATTTCTTTTATCATTTCACCTTTCCTTTCTTCTTCCTCTTTCTTTCGCTTCTCTTCTTGTTCTCTCCTCCTTAACTCCTGTTCTTCCTTTAGTTTCTGTTATATCGCCTGCAACTTCAGTTATGCTTCCTACAACTTATGTTTTTCTCTCTTCCTCCGCTCTTCTTTCTGTATCATTTGCTTCATCTTTGCTTATGATGCTAAAGATGCTTTCATGATCATAGGATTTTCTTTCATCTTGCAACATTATTTCTCCCTCTGGACTGTCAACAATCTTCATCTTTCCCTTGTCCTACATGGGATTGCCACCTTCTGCTGTTGTTTCTTTTGGAATTGCTACCATCTATGGAAAAATCTGTGAATTCCTTGCTAAATTGACGAGATCACTTATTCTGGAGACATTGTAGAAATTCCTCCATGGATCCTCCTCTGGCCAATGGAGTGCCCCATTGATCCATGGAAAGTAAACTCTCACATAGTGGTCTTTAAAAATACCACAAATTTCATACAGATTAAATTCCTGAGCACCGAATGCAAATATGACTATTTCCTTTCCCTCAGCATCCATGACTTTCAAGTTATATCTCATATAATCCAATTTGCAAAGGAAGAGTGGGCCATGGTGCTTTATTCTTCCTTTGTAAAGTTGTTGGCAACCCTGTGGCGGGATGATATGATACTTCTTGCATGACAAGCTTGTAAGTGGCATACCTTGGTAAAACATGCGAAGGTTTCTCTCCGATGAACACTCTAAGGAAGGTGTCACCTGGTGAGGCATACCAATTTTCGATGTTTGTCATCACTTCCATTGCTCCTCATGACATGCAAGGTGGATCTTCTTCAAAGATGATCTTGTAAAGCAGGATGATGAAGTGGTCAGTTAGATGTGCCATTACTCCTCGATGATTGCAATCCAAAAGCAACTTGCAATAGATATGCATTACAAATTCTCATGATGTCCATGTCCAGTTCATTCCAATGAACTGTTGTTGTGCACAAATTGCATCCAGTAAATATGCAGACATATAGAACTTTTCTTTCTCACCATTGGGAGGACTCTGAGCCTATGCTACATGGGCCCTCAACTGTCGATCCAATAGATCTGACCAGTTGAACGACTTCCCCTCATTCACAACCTGGTCCAATAAGACTTCCCACCCTTCAGGAAAGGTTTCCATGCTCTTTTGACCATGGATCCTGCAAGATAGGATAACCAAGAGCTAGTAGGCCTTCCTGAGGGACTTTGTCTTGTACACATGGGTGGGTGTCTCTGGAAACTTCAATGGCTCTTTCACCCAACCTTTCAAATGTCCCTTGTGTTCACATAGCTATGGGTGGCATAGAAAAGTGAGTCCATGAGATTCACTGGCTTGGGAAAGTGATACATGTGCTGATAATATTCTTCCCAAAAGGTGGAAAGATTTTGTCCGCTGGAATTTCTCAATGTCATTTTCTTCTCATCAATGTGGGAGACAATTCGGCTGATGACATATGCACAGGGGAAGGTTGGATATCTTCATGCAACCTTGTGTAGTCTTAACTACCATATATTGAGATACACATGTCAATCCTCTAGATCTATCTCAAGGCTCTTTTGCCAAAAGAGCTTCATTAACTTGTTTCCATGTTAGTGTTGACCCCTTTTTTATAAACAATTGAGTGTCTGCATACACTAGCAAGTCTACTAGTGTTTTCTCAACCACTTCTCCAGTACCTTTTTTAGTCGTTTCTTTTGAAGAACCTCTCTTTGGTTCCATGGTAACAATGACTGCTAGGAGAAAGTGCTTCACAATTGTGGTACCTATGGGACAAAAAGGACTCTCATGGCAAGTAAACATTAGCTTCAACAAATCTACCTTCAAAGCATGATCAAGCAACAAACCAGATAACCAGAGAGAAGGATTGCACAATTTTTATCAACAAGGGAGACTAGCTAACTATGGGAATTGCGCATTACGTAATCCCAACAACCAAGGATGAAGCCTAAGGCTTGATACTATGCAATGCATAGTCCCAGCTTGAGCAGAGACTGGGAGAGACTATGCATTGCAAAGTCTTAGCGGCGTGGGTAACAGGATGGGCCCTGGCACTACATATTTCACAGTTGGGCTACCTTGTACTGCACACTACGCAATTCGAGAGGCCAAGATTGTGGCTTTAGCTTTAGGATTGCGCAGTTCCCAACTAGACAAGACAAGATCTGGTCAAGGAAAGTGTAGACGTTCCCGGTGGAAGTGCGAAAAACGAGTAGAAGTGAATGATGATGTGAGCTTGAGTGAAAAACTGACTAAGTATGAGTGAATCAATGTAGATCAAGTGCAGAAACTAATCAAACAAAAGGGAAATAAAATATGTGAGGAAAGTTGTCGTAGTGGCGACCATTGGTGAAAAAATAGGAAAATTGATGCAAAACTTGTGTAAGGCAAACAAAAACTTAGAATAACTCTTCTACAAGTTAAAATAAGTTGCAACACCAACAACTATGAAGAGAAATAAGTAAAACATAACTCACATAAGCAAAACAATAAAAAGCGATAGAAAAAGCAACAAAAGACGAAAAAGTGACGATGACTGCGTCGAAGGTTCCTTGATCTCTTCAGGAATTCTAGAGCTCCAAGATCATATGTGCAAATGAGCTCTAGAGGCATTGAATACCTAGATTTGAGTGATTTGGCTAAAATCAAGGAAAAGCGACACTTGGTGGAAACTTCTAAAAATAGAAATGTGACAACTTCCGGAAACTAATAATGGATCCCTTCTTCCTAGGGATAATTTCCCCTTTAGTTTTCTTGCTTTTTAGGGAAACTTGCCATGCACACTTCTAGGAAAGATTGCACAATTCTGGGGAATTGTAGAACTTTCTTGCTCAGTGCACTGCATAGTTTCTAAACTCAATGAGGGATTGCATAGTTTATGGGCTCAATGTTGGGCTGACTTCCATGAATGCACAATTTCTGAGCTCAAGATTGTTTGTCAGTATGAACTGTGCAATTCCAATCATCAAGGCTGACTACCTTTAAGGATTGCAAAATCTCTGGAGGCAAGCCCATAACTATTGTGTGACCAAGTCAGGCGGTTAGCCTGTCACTTAGAAATATGAGCTAAGTGTAAAAATGAGAAAACACAAGCACAAATGAAAAATATAAGTCTCAGTCAAATCAGGAGTACTTAACAAGAGTACAAAATAAACTTCTGTGGATAGAAAGGAAGGCTCCAAAATCGAAGCATATGAAACACTTTTTAAGGTGATTATAATCGCTACAATACCTTGGTTAATTCAAGATGATATATTTCATCATCAAGCGACATTTATTTTTCTTATTTATTTTCCTTATTGATCAAATCCATTGAGAAATTGCACCATTTTATATTTGGTAATAATATAATTGTCAATTCCCTATGTCGATTGTTAAATTTCTCATAACCCAAACATTTTTGTTTGGAAAGTTGGCTCATTAGTTAGCCCATATTCAAAAGCACGACTTTAAAATTATAACGTCCAAGACCATTAAGGACTTAACACTTTATCTTGACCAAATATTGAATCTATGGTTGAATTTGATAATGAATACTCTTTTATGTGCTTTTTATTCTTATTGACTTTGTAGAAGATAAGATCGATGTTGTAGATCACCCTTCTTATCATAACGTTATTTAATATTTGCAGAATTAGTAGCATCTTCATTTTGAATTAAAAATAAATAAATAAATAAAAATTGATGTTGGAAGCAACCAAATATGTTATCGTTGACATTTGTTGATCCACAAGTCCATTGATTAGATGCTCCTTTGTTGTATACATTATGAGCTTCCCAGCATACATTAAAATCCCTTCATAGCATTGTTTATAAGAATATCCACATAAGTGGGCATTTTATAGAAAAATCCACTCTGCATAAATCATGAATATTGGTTTTTATTATCCCTTTGTCTTTCAAGATTCTTTAAATTTTGTCCTACCATGTGATCACTACCAATGCTTAACAGGGAGGGAGAAACAAGATTTATGTGTTACCTTTAAACCACATTATCTCAACATTTCCTTTTTATAATTAAGGATAGGTTTCATTGGTCCAATTAATATACCATCTTAAAACTAATCATTATTTCATTGAGAACTACAAATTGTTTCTCTAAGTGCACATAAGTTGTTCCATTAAAAAATGGAAAGGATGAAAAGAATCTCATTTTTAGAAACTTGTATTTTTTTATAGATTTGGTCCACGAATAGTCATGCAAAGGAGGGAAAGAATCTCATTTTTAGAAACTTCTATTTTTTTATAGATTTGGTCCACGAATAGTCATGCTTTCATTTATGGTAAATAGTATGAGTTATGTAGTAAGTTTAATTTTATAAATTCTAATGGTCCCACTTACTACCTAGGTAAGTTGAGTCTGCAATGAGAACTTATCAAAATAATTAAAAGGATTGTTAATTAAAATACCCACCAAAGTCATAATCAATTAATATAAGCTTTATGGGAAAATAAAACTAATGAAAAATTGGTATTAGCTTGATAATAGTAATATTTAGCCATTATATGAAAAAAGTGAACTCTTTGTTCTTTTCATACCCGGGAACTTCTCCGCGGCAGAGAGGGGTCCACCATGAGCAACATGAATTCAGGCAAACATATGACCAATGAGATTTCTCTCTCTGAATGTGGAACCTATCTCTTTCTTTCACGTTGCAAGGTTAAGCCTGTGGGTGAAAGGAAGATACCCTTACAACTTCCCTTCCTGACCCATACCTTCAATAGACATACGCGGGAAACACCCCATAGATGGGTACACATACAAGGCCTCACGATCAAATAAAATCATGGGGAAGAATCCTCACGGAAGGTGCCTGGATGGAAGGCTAGAAGGGAAAGGAAGGCCAATGGCATGCTAAAGCAGCCTTCATTTCATATAGATTTCATATTTATATATGATATGTTATTTCTTCATATGGGTAGGCAAGAGTAGTACTGAAGAGACACCCTTCTAGCTAGTCATATGTCAATTGAGCTCAAAATTTTTTGTTTAGAAATCGATTTCCAAATTGAAGAGTTAGATGAAAACAATTTTATGGAAAATGCATAAGACTTTGTTATCTTTGGAAGAGAAACAAACTCATGTGTTGCAAAACCTAAAAATGAAGCAATAAATTGTTCAATGAAACATATGCAAGAATATTAAACCCAAACCTTTTTGCGTCGGATGACATGTCTTCTATGGGATTCCACTTATGCAAAGAAGGGTAAACACACAAAATTCCAGGAGTTACGCAATTTCCCAGCCTCCCTCATCTCCAAGAACTATGCAGTGTGTTCACTCAGTGTCCATCCCCTAAGTCTGCCTCACTGGCTCCCAGAACTGTGCAATTTTCTCCCTCTGTCTAGCCTGAACCATTCACTCTATAGTCTCAAGGCTCAAGCCTCAACCCTAAGATCTTGAACTACTTAATTGCATAGTCACTTGGGCTCATTTGTCCTCCAGAACTATGCAATAGGTTGATCCAGTTCTTGTCCCCTCAACCTGTCATCTTGAGCTCCCAGATTGTGCAATTTTCTTCCTCATCCCAACTTGAACTATGCATTGTGCAGTCTCAAGGCTCAAGCTTCACCACTGGCTGCCTGAGCTGTGAATTGTGCAGTTACTAAGCCTCTTTCCCAATATGTCACCTAGTTATTGCTCAGCTAGTGGATCAATGTGCACCATCTTAGACTAGGGGTTTATCAAACTAATGTCGTCTTGTCATGAGTGATTTACAGATACAGATACCTTACCATGCTATTGTGAGATGATGAAGAAAGAGATGAAGGACGAAAACATGTTGAAAGACACTCTTGTAGTTGAACATGCAAGTTGATCAATCAAAATAAAACAAAGGGACATCAGTTTGCGATCACAACTCAAGACTTAAGATCATTGAAGAATACTTATCACCAAGTCATACGGAGGTGAAAAGAAGAGAATTCTCAAGCATACACTTATCACACAACAACAATAGTGTCTTGAAACTACCACATCATCAAGCAATCCATGTCAGCAGTGTCATGTCATGTCATGTCATGAGTTGTCATATGCCACATGACCATTGTGAATGATGTAAATGGTATTCAAAATGTATTGTAAAGTGGAATTACAAAGGACACACATGGAATATAAAGAGTCATGTAAGTTGAAAAGTCATAAGAAGTCAAACATTCATGAGCATATTCAAAGAGTCACAAGGAACGGGAAGCATCACCCCTTGGTTATATATACTCCCTCATTATATGAGCAAAGGAATCTTCGCCTTGGCTCCTCCCACAAGGCATCACAGAGATAAGTTATTTCTTTTGAGGAGCAAGGAGTGGCTCCAATGCTCCACTATTGGAGCTAGTGTTGTTCATTGTATACATGTGCCTTGGGACTTTTAATTAAAATGAGAAGCTCTATGGGCCAACACATTCTTCATGCGTGGATTATGGATATTTTTAAGACTATTTTGTGAATGTTTGTAATTCATGTTTACTTTCATCTGTGCTAAAGTAGTTGAACTATTTCAGTTATTTTGGTACTTATCATATTGAGAATGTGGTGTGATTGCTATTATTGTTGTCGCATCCTCATGCACTATTCCTCTGGATATTAGATAGATCTTCCTCGTTATATTGGTTTTAATGACCTTCGCATATTTGTGGACTATTCTGCTTGATGTTGTATGGACCCTTATTTTTCATGTGTGTCTCTACTAGGGTGGTACTACTACCTCTCTCTTAAAGGCTTATTGTCCCTCCCCTTTGTAGTAAAAGAACTTTGACACACATATGATCAAACACTCACCATGCACACCCCCTTGTTTTTTGAAGGCGCATTTGCACTCCTCTCTCTTGCTAACAATTACGGCCAAGGAATATCTTTAATATATATGGAAACTAGGCCAATATTCTGGATGGGGATCCTACTCCAAATGATGTGAGGTCTAATTGGGACTTCATATCGGGAGACCCCTTGGTTGAAAAATTTCCGACACTTTCAATAGTGGCGCTAGAAGGTGGGCCAGATGACAAGTTGCACCTGTTGAATCTGGTTTGAATCTCTTATCTAAAATGGCTCATACTCAAATCTTGCTCTCAGGGTGTTTCTCTAATTTTTACCTTTATCAATTTTCAATCCTCGATGAGCCTCTCTATCACTTGTCCCAGTTAAATTTTGATGGTGAGGATGGAACATCCATAACCAAGCACATTTTTTATTCTCTTAAATTTTATGAATCTTACAAAATCAATGATGAAGAGTTTTCTTGTGTGATTTTCTTCCTCACCCTTGAAGGTTTTGTTGATGTCATACCTTGCCACCTGCTTCCATCCATTCCCTTCATCATTTCCTCAGGGAGCTTCATCAAGCCTTTGACAGGTATAATTATTGAGATGTTTTTAAAAGAATCAATCTCTTAAGAATGTAGCCTAATGAATCAATTGAGGATTTTTCTGATCGATTCCTTCACCTTTGTTATGAAATTTCTGAAGAAGACATGAATCAAGATTTCTTGAAACAAGAGCTTGAGCACTTGGTTCTTATCTCTTTACATGGTGAACCTGAACCCCTTGATTTTCCTACTTCCCCAAATCTTATGAATCATGAGACACCTCTAATATCAGAGGAGGAATTTATTACTACTTTTGTCTTTGTCCTCCTCCTTTTCCAATTTCGATGAAGGTGCCTCTGTGAAATGGTAATAAAGTTGAAAAATCCACAAATCAAATTCCTAATCCATCTTCTCATTCTTCTTCCATTTCTCATGACTCAGAGTCAATGGAGGAAATCCCATAACGACTCATGAAGCCCATGGGGAAGACTAACTTCCTCATTCCGCAACATGATGTCAACATTCATAAATCTAGCCTCCAATTTGATCTAGATTTTTGTGATCCTCTATCATCTACATGTCATGACTCTTCGTAATGAGATCCGCCCAATCAATCTACTCCACCAGCTAGTCTTTCACACTCTCTTGATTTTCGCATTACTGGTTCAAATTTTGATTAGATACAAGGCAGTCATATTACATAGGTAGAGGAGCAAGAAGGTGAAGATGCTTTCACTTTTTAAAATCCTCTATGTCAAAAAAATGTGCTTGTGTTCTTCGATGATTCTCAATCTACTAATCTCGATAGTCAATCAAATATAATCAATTATTTTGATCAATCTGTAACCTCAGGAAACAATAATTCCAATGATGATGACTTTGTTGATGTATGTGATCACGATTTTCCATGTGCATCAACTGATCTTTTGGTTTCTCATGAATATTTTAATTTAGTTCATGAGTCTGATTTGGTCAAAGAACATGTGCTTATCAAAACTTCCTCTTCATCTCACTATCCCTTGTGCTCTACCGTATGTGATGCTTCTACTTGCAATAGAGATACTCCATTCTCTTTAAGTTCTTCATCTAATGAGTAATCTTCTTAATTGACACAAGACAATGAGATTATCCATGATGTAAATGAAAACAATCGAATCATTGAGTACTCTTTCCACCCCTCATCGTCTCTTCTCTTTCATCAAGACAACTCTTCAAATTGGCTTGCTCATGAAATTCCCACAATTCATTCATCTTTGAATTTGCGATCAGAAGAACCTTTTAACCTGAGTAATTTGGTTGATAAAGTTGAAAAATCCAGTGAAATCAATGACAAAGATGGTTTCCATCCGATGAGCAGTGGATTTATTGAAACCGGTGGTAGGAGTTATCCTCAAACCATGCATGATCTGGTTCAATCTTCAAAATGTGATTTTACAATACTAGAAAGTTTTGGTACCTACTAGGGAGTCGAGGCACTTCAACTTTTGCTGATGGTTATGCCAAGATCTCACAACTCTAGTAAGCCCCCTGAACTAAGTCAGATCTATTTTTTCCTGCAAGAACCTTCTCTTTGCATGGTTTCACCTGATGAAAATATATTTTTGAAAAATGTTTGGTATTTTGGGTGTGATCTTTCAAATTTTCAAGATTTTACTTATGACTGGATTTACGAATATTTTTCAAATTATTCATCTTCATGCAAATCCCTCACATCAAACTTGGGTTTGGAATGTGTGTCTCTCATAGAGTCATGAAATTGCGAAGTTGATCATTTCAAAGACTATGTTTGGCCAAAGGAATTATTGCTATTAGATTCATCTCTTAATAGTCAACTCCCAGTTTTTCTCATGAAGGTTATGTTGCAAATCTTCCCCTTCATCGCACCTAAAATCCTCTTGAGTAATAATGAATACATGAGTTATCACACGAATCAAGTTATTCTCTATTCACCATGTCTTGACTAGTCTCATGTATTTGTTTTGATGGCATCCCTTTTAAATTATTTTGATGATTACGATGCTTGCATAGTTTGTCACTAGTTACAGGAAAATGGTTTGTCACATTTAGCTTGCGAGGAACTTGGTTCAATTGTTCAAAGCATTCATAAATTTGTTCAAATTGATTTATCTTTGTTTATTACAAACTAGGAATATTATGCTTTAATTAGCTCATCTGATCATTATTCTTTCTTTGATGATTGTCATTCATGTTATCATTTTCCCACCAATATATCCAATGGTCATTTTTTTACATCCTTTGATATTAATCGTTCAACATATCACTATTCATATTCTTCTCAAGAAGTTGATGCATTACAGTCTCTACTAATGGTTATGTCAGGTCCTTGCTCTCGACATGATTATTGAATATGATCATATCCATTTTCCCTCACAAGATTCTTGTTATAATCCCGTGCCTCTAATTGAAAATCTATCTTTTCAAATATTTTGGGGTTTTCAAGAGGATCATCATGAATTTTATGATCCAACCATTCAATGGTTGGAGAAATGTTACTCGTAAATTTCAATTGCAATAATTAGGTTTTGGCCTTCTTCCGTGCTTGATAAATAGGATGACACAGAAGAACATGCATTCGCAAGAATTCTACAAGGTTTTCTGATTATGCTTTCCTTCAAAGAGGTAAGAATGTGAATTGGATAAAAGTAGTGGTTGTGACACATCTTTCTTCCCATGAATAAGACCTTCATTTTTTTTTGCAATTAATTCAAGCTCTCATATTTTCTCCTGCACATTTATTTATAATTTTTTTAATCGATCCTATCTTGTGATTGCAGGTCGAGGAAAAAATTACGGTGGCTACATTGGAAATTCCATTATACGTAAACTTTACCTTCTAGTTGTTAGGTTAGGACTAGGATTAGTTGCATCTTAGTTTTCCTTCTCTTGCACCCATCTCATTTTGTTCTATTTAGTATCTCTTGTATTTTCTTACTTTTCTCTTGCATTATTCTTTTGTTTAGTTTCTTTTGCTTGGCTTCTGGTTGTGTTTCCTTGTTGTGTGTTGTCTTTCCTTTCGTTTTGTTTCTTTTGTTTTTCTTTCTTATTGATTGTATCCTTTTGTTTTCATCATGTGAATAAGTGTTGTGCTTGGACATGTTTTGGATTCTTAGTATATGTGTGGTTGAATTCTAAAGTGTATTGTGACACTTCAAAATTTGGCTAACCTCCAGCCCACCATTCTTATGTCAGTTATATCTTTTGGTAGATGAAGTTCCAGTAGAAAATATGATCCATCCATAAGGAGAGTTTTGGTCCAACCATGAACTTGTGTCTACTCAGGAAACCTTATGCCTACAATCGGTTTTGTCTTTCAGTGTTTTCATGCTTATCCAATCAGTAAAAGAGGAGAAGGGGAAAAATATAAACGAGCAAACCTAAATAAAAGGTCTCCATATGCTTCTCTAAAGGAACAACCTCTTATGCTCTCAATAAGTCGGGATCCCTCTTCCATCCAAAAATAAATAAGTTTCGATGCACAATCCTCTTTAAAGTAAATGAATAAAGGATTCCTGCACAGAGAGGTGAGGCAAGAAACTTCGCCAGGTTACTATCCAGGCTCATTGGAAGTAGAGAAATGTTTGTGTTCCTGCGTGACTCAACTGGGGTATTGTATAGGCCTGCTGGAAGTGGAGCAACACTAGAGATGAAAAATTATACTCTGAAAATCTTAAGCTCACGAGCGACACTACCCTTCCCAACTTGAAACATTGTGAAATCACTGAATCTTATGTGTGTTTAAATCAAAAGGCATAAATGGGACCATGTATATTCATGGGGTAAGTGGGGAGGCCAAAGTAATCTACACGATGAATCAATACTCCCTAAAGAACCAAGGCCCTGCACAGAAGAATTTAACCAAGGCAGAGAAGCTGGAATTCTACCAGTTTGTTGCCAAGAGTTGTAGTTTCTATGACACCCTCCAAAATTGTGGCTCACTCAATTTTGGATCCTTCCTTGGTCTTGCACATTGTTTTTGCAAACACCGAAACTCATTTCGTGTACTTTCTTGAAGTATTTTTCTCCCCTTTGCGAGTTGGGTAAATTGTCGTCTTTTCACATGTTTGGCTATCGCATAATGTGTAGAAGCCTATTATGGTGGTTTCAAGGGTCTATATTTGTGAATATGAGATGTTTTAACTATGTAAACATTTGTTTCACTCATTCGCAAATTTTTAAGCATTGATGCACAAGTATCGTCACGGTCATTGCAAAACGTATCTTAAGTGTGGCACTTGTTGTAACTGGTCATAAAGTTGTCGCGCAGAGGGAAATACATTGTTCATGTGTCCTGGCTAATATATGTTGTTGTTTCATAATTATTCTAAGTGTGATATCACAGTCGAAATCTTATCATAGATCACATCAGTCTAACCAGTCTTACACTTACCCATTTCTGAGAGGTCTTCTAGACCAAGCAACTTGGCTTCACCTGATCTCCCTGAACTACACATTGCGTAGTTTCAGACCTATAGCTATGACCTTGCCTCTTGGCACTGTGCATTGTAGAGTTTCATACCACTAGCTATGACCTTGCCCCTCGGCATTGCACAATGCTTAGTTCCTACCTCCCGAGATTGCTACACTCCACAGTTTCTGTGCTCAAGCTCTAACCTTGGCCTCAAGAATTGTGTAATCCTTTCTCTCAGCCTGGCCCTAACTGCGCTTGCACAATCATAAGCCTCAAGCTCATTCCCTGAGCCTCTGAATTGCGTAGTTGCGCAATTTCCCAGCCTCTCTTGTCTCCTGGAACTGCGCAGTGTGTTCACTTAGTTTCCATCCCCTCAGCCTACCTCACTGGCTCCCAGAACTGTGAAATTTTATCCCTCAATCTAGGTTGAACTGCACACTACGTAGTCTCACAACTCAAGCCTCAACCATGATCTCTTGAACTGCGCAATTGTGCAGTCACCTAGGCTCATCTATCCTCTAGAACTGTGTAATAGGATGATTCAATACATGTCCCCTCATCCTGTCATGTTGACCTCCCAAATTTCGTAATTTTCTTCCTCAACCCTACCTGAAATGTGTATTGCATAGTCTCAAGGCTCAAGCTTCACCCCTGACTCCCGGAGCTGTGCAATTGCATAGTTACTAAGCCTCTTTCCCTATTTGTCACCTGGTTCTGGCTCAGTCAGTGGATTAATGTGCATCATCTTAGACTAGGGTTTTATCAAAGTGATGTCGTCTTGTCATGAGTGATATACATATACATGTACCTTACCATGATATGGTGATATGATAAAGAAAGAGATGAAGGAGGGAAACATGTTGAAATACGTTCTTGTAGTTGAATGTGCAAGTTGAGCAATCACAAGAAAGAAAAGAGACATCAATTTGTGATCACAACTCAAGACTTAAGATCATTTAAGACTCCTTATCACCAAGTCATACAAAGGTGGAAAGAAGAGAATTTCATGCAGACACTCAGAACACAACAAAAATAGTGGCTTGACATTGGCACATCATCAAGCAGTCTGTGTCAGCAGTGTCATGTCATGTCATGTCATGAGTTTTCATATGCCACATCATCATTGTGAATCATGTAAATGGTATTCAAAATGTAGTGTAACGTGGAAGTCCAAAGGAAAAACATGGAATATAAAGGGTCATGTAAGTCGAAAAGTCATAAGAAGTCAAACAGTCATGAGGGTAGTCAAAGAGTCACAAGGAAGGGGGAGCATCACCCCTTGGTTATATATACTCCTTCATTATATGAGCAAAGGAATTTTCACCTTTGCTCCACACGCAATGCATCACAGAGATAAGCTATTTCTTTTGAGGATCAAGGAGTGGCTCCAATGCTCCACTATTGGAGCTAGTGATTTTCATTGTATAAATGTGTCTTGGAGCTTTTACTTAATATGAGAAGTTCTATGGGCCAACACGTTCTTCATGCATGGATTATGGATATTTGTAAGGAAATTCTGTGAATGTTTGTAATTCATGTTTTCTTTCATCTGTGCTAAAGTAGTTTAACTATTTCAATTATTTTGGTACTTATCATATTGGGAATGTGATGTAATTGCTATTATCTTTGTCACATCCTCATGGACTATTCCACTATATATTAGACAAATCTTCCTCGTTATATTGGTTTCAATGACCGTCACATATCTATGGACTATTACACTTTATGTTATATGAACCCTTCTTGTTCATGTGTGTCTCTTCTAGGGTGGTACTACTACCTCTCTCTTAGAGGCTCACTTTCCCTCCCCTCCGCAATAAAATAAATTTGACATGCATACGATCAAACACTCACCAGGTACACCCCCTTGCTTTTTGAAGGTTAATTTTCACTCCTCTCTTGTTGACAGTTAGAGCAAAGGAATATCTTTAATATATATGGAAATTGAACCGATATTTCAGATGGGGCTCCTACTCCAACCGGTGTGAGGTCTAATCTGGAATTCACATCGAGAAGACCCCTTGGTTGATAGATTTCCAGCACCCTCAACAGTAACAAATTCACTTTCTGACTTTAGGTTATGTTATTGTTCATTTTTTGTGTAATTAAGCAATATATCCTACATTCATAAGTGAAGATGAATTGTTTATTGAGTCATTATATATAAGGAGGTAAACTCTATTGTAATATATGCACCAACTATTCATTGATAATATAATGTTATGTTATTGTGAGTATCTCCCTTTGAGCTTAATTATGTGACTCAACCCTACCTAGAGTTTCCTCATTTATTTATCTAAAACCTTTTGTAATATGGTATCAAAGTAGTGAGTCACATCAAGAGTCTCAAACCTTTGAAAGAAAAGGTTTCCACCCCCATGACTTGAATACCACCTAGAAATAAAATCAATCAAGTGAGAAAGGACACATGTCAAGTAAAATAGGGAAAAAATACTCATGTGATGGTGTAAGAGTTATAGCTACCATTTGAAGGAATTACCATACATAAATTCCAACCACCGTATGATTTTATTGTTAAGCCATCATATGATTTATAGTAGCCATTATTTTTTAAATTTATAGCCACTATTGTACAAAAATATTACACCTATCTTCAATTTTCATAGTACATGCATGCAATCATACACCAATGGAGTTCCTTATTATTTTAGCTAGGTTTCTAGCTCAAGCAAATATTACTTTTGGATAGTTTTTATTATAGTGATAAAAATTAATGCACCATTAGCAAAATATTCCAGCTTCAATTTTCACACCTAGAAAGTGAAAATCTAGATGCAACTAATGAAAAAAACTTGTGGGGAATTACAAAAGTGATGGAGAAATCATCAATAAATCCAAATAAATTATTGGAATGGTAAAAAAAGATGATAAAGGAAAATCTATTACTGCCCTTACTCTCTCAAACTCAAAATTGCATCATATAAATCTAGGGAAATCATGCAGGATAAATGGCATATCTAAATAATTTGTTTGGAGCACAATCATTGAACGCAATTTTTTCTCTGAATCTATAGTTATTCAAATTCAATATTTCTAGCCACATAATTAATCTAAGATTTCTCATTAGATGGCTAGTTGATCCATTCTATTAAATAGTATGTCTTATTAATATAGTAACATAATTTTTACCCTTTGTTATACTCAAGAAAGATGATGGAAAGGTGGAATGCTATTACTACAAAAAGATGGGTCACATAGGTTGGAATATTGATTTCAAGCCAATGATATTATCAAGGGGAAATTCACATGTAGTATATTTATTGATTATTGAAGATCCACTAGATGCTAATAATGGTGATGACCTTACTATATAAAGGGCGTTCTAAGCATTTTAAGAAGCTCATATTTTGGATAGAATATAGGATGTAGTGTAGATATAACTCAACATGCATGGTTGCCCATGGGGTTACTTTGATGGAGCTGAGAAGGAGGAAAATTTCACATGTAGTGGTGGCTTCGTTCTTTATTTATCATATCAACATTATTTCAAATTCAATATGGGACTTGGGAGGGGTTCAAACAGTTTGGTCGAGCTATTATCTTGTCGCTCATTAATGGCTTTTCCTCGTGAGAAGGGTTGTGATTAGCTCCAAGTGTTCAATGATTCATTGCATGTTATAAATTGGGTCAATGATATTCAACAATGTCACTACTTGCATCTTACTTGCATATTGGAGGATTTACAAAGGATAAATCTCTCTTATGTGTATTTTTCTTGTACTCATATTTATAGGACGCGAAACAACAATGCAAACAAAGTTTCTAAGGCATTTAATTGGATTGGGGACTTTGGTCCATTTAGGATATCCTAAATGATGGAAACTACAAGTTCTTTCACCGTCCATTCATGGACGACCTCGACACACAGTCTTAGAAGATCCTTTTCTCCTCTATTTTTTTATCTTCATATGCTACAAGTTGATATCAGTTGTTTTGACAATGTTATTGAAGCCATTTAGGAAATATATTCTAATTTTATATTAGAATTCTCATGAGTTGTAAGCTCTACTCATTTTTTTTTTTTTTTTTGTGCAGACCTGTGGGGTCAAATGATGTAAAGATGTATGTTTTATGATGGGAGAATTGGTTATTTTTTGTGTCCATTGCATGGATCTGGGTAGATCTTGTATGAATACACACTTTGTTTGTGTATTTACAAAATGTAATTTTGTTTATTTATATAAATAAAGTTACATTTTTCTCCTTGGAAAAAAACTCAACATGGATGGTTTTCCAAATAGTTTGGGAGCTTATGATCTTGGGAATAATCCTTTATTAGGATTTCGAGACAGGCATGTGAATTGTTATCCAAAAATAAGGTTATGAGACATGCATATGGACTATAGTCCAATAATTTAAATTGGGAGATTTGTAATTTACGAGCTCATGGAGCTGCAATTTGGGAACTAGGGAATTCAACTTGGGAGCTACAAATTTATGAAGGTTACAAGGAAAATTTAAATATCTAATTGGTCTAAGCATTGTTTTCTAAATAAGAATATTTTGAAGAATATTTGATTATGATTACTTATGTTGTATTTTGTGTTTAATGAGTATGTCTTTTCCTTCATTTAGTATATTTTGCTTTTAATATTTTAATCCTTTAGAAGGGGTGTTACAATATAAGGTTTACTGTGTAATAAAGTCACTTTATAACTTTAGGTTATGTTCATGTTCACTCTTTGTGTAAAGTAGTCTACCCCACATTCATAAGTAGAAATGACTTTCTTGATGAACACTGATATATAAGGAGGTAAACTACACTGTAATAGATGCAACAGTTACTCATTGGTAATACCATATTGTGTTATTATGAGTATCTTCCTTTGATCGTAGTTATGTGACTCAACCCTATCTAGGCTTTACTCATTTTGTGATATTATGTTGGCCTTACCTAGCATTTTGTTGACCCTATTGTGAATAGTTGGATGTTGCTTGTTATGGGTTGATGAATATGGAACTCTGGAAGCTTGCACTTTTGGCATTGATGATGATAATATTTATCGACTATTATTAAGGGATATAGTGCACTTTATTAAGTTCATGGATGGATCACCTAGCTTAATGTATTTGGCATTGATTGTTTTGGTACATATATCACTTTGATGTTTTGATCCTAGCCATTAATAGTTGTTCTAAAGATGGCAATATTTTTTGGTATGATTTTTCCCTACCTACTCCTCTCATCATGCTTTCTATGCATTCCATCATCATTCTTTGGTTGGAGTCTAGCTCTATGTTTTCTCTATTAAATCTAATAAACCATTGTTGATTATGTTGTGTTGTAATTATTTTTTGAGGCTTAAAAGCACCCCGGTGATGCCCTTGTTTCTCATATCTTGCTTGTCTATGGAGCTTGGTTGGATATTTGGTTGTTTGGAGGTTGAACTCATGTCTTGATTATGCATTTGTTTTTTTTTTCAAATAAGGTAGGCTCTTATTCCCTCTATTATTTCATTTTAAAAGTGGTTTTTGGATTAATAACGTATGTTGCCTCTATAATGGATTATTTAGTTCTTCATATTCCCTTTGCCATTTTCTCCTCCTAATCTTCGTCACTAGTTGTTATCTACTTGTGCATGAAATTTTTCCTCACCATAGTTTATTCCTATACAATATCTTAGGTCAAGCCTTGGTTTATCTTGCATCAAGGTTTTAGTTTTATCATTTCAACTTTCAACCCTCTACAAGGTTTTGACCTATGTTTCTTATATCTACATTGGTTATGGATTTATGCATTGTGTTGTTTGCTACCTTTACATCTATAAGTTGTCTTTTTTTATTATCTATTTTGGATATTTACCTTTGCATGAATGGAGATGAATTCACCATGTGCTCACTAGCTTGTTCTACCACTGTTCCATGGCATTTTTCTAAGGGAAACCTATGACCTATGCAAATTTATTGTGCTTTCCATTTTCAATGGCCTTTGGCCCAACCCTACCATTCTCTTTCATTTTACTTGACCCTCCTAGTCAGTATGCCCTTGTTGTTTGATGATGAATTTTATTGTGGCAATTTATTTCATACTTTAGCGGTTGTAATCCTTTGATGACATGAAAACTATAACTCTTACATGGTTCTAGTCATTATTTGATGGTTTTTTTTTTTCCCCTAGCTTGGATTTGGATATAATTATATTTTTTTGGTTCAAGAGAATTCATTCATGAAATGGAAAGCTTGATTGCATATGTATGTAGTTGAGGCCTTACATCAATGTGTGTGATAAGTTTGCATTGCATACTTACATCCTAAAGCTAGTTTTGTTTTCATGACAAGAAATATTAATTTAACAAAATGGGCCTTTGGTCTTTCCTTGATTTGATAGTTGTTTGGAATTGGTTTATGACCTCATTTTGGTGGTCTAAGATATAATTTTAAAATGCTATGGCATGTATTAATTCATTAAATAGTCTTATTCACACTCACTTTATGGTCTGATGATATTTTTCCTTGAGATGGCATGCATAGATTTGTTAAAGTACCTAACTTTTGCACTCTTTGTGGTTATCATGAAGTAACTTGTCATTGCCTTAGAAGTCTATCAACATGCATTTTGGTTTCAATATGAAGAGTCAAGGTGTCAATATTTTATGAGATTATCTTGACCTTTTTCATCGCTTATAGCAACATATATTGAGCATCGATTTCTTTTGGCTTTGATTTTGTTGATTTTATGATACTTGACATAAGGGTATTGCATTTATATAACTTCTAAATTTTTTTCTTATGTGTTGTATGTCATTATTTTAAAGGCATGTTGATGATTTATTTCGAAAAGAGAAGATTAATATATCTTATCATTTCACATAGAAAATATTCCAATCGACTATGTCTTCATGGTTGAAGTTTGTTTAAGTGGATTTCGGCCTCTGCTAAAATTTCTAACAAATTTCCATTTGTAGAGTTCAAATTTTTATGAGTCAAATTGTCCTTTTTTTGGCCAAGTTTACTAAGTTTTACAATGATGTGGAAAGAGCTCCTTTTGTTTATCATCTACTTGCTTGCCAGTAAGGATCTTCTATTTTCATTTCCCTTGCCTCTATTTCTCTTTACTTCCTAATATGTCATTATGCCATGTTGATCTTAGATATGATATTTGAAGCAATTCTAACTTATTCTTAATTACTCCTTGCATGAGTTGATTGTTGCATCGCTCTATGTGAGTTGAAGTTTGAAAGTTGGGAAATAATTCTTATTGTTCCTAATTTTTGTTTATCCGTTTATGATTATGAATGATGAGTTTCTACGGAAGGGGACCTTATTGAGGCTTAAGGAGAGGTGGGTAAAATAAGAATAACATTTGGAGGGACAAAATAAGAAAAAGTCAGGTTCTCAATTCACTTTGACGTAGATTATATGGAGTTTTCATGAATGGCATAGATTGGTTATTTATGTTTAGGTGACCATCCTAATAATTTTCCACCTCTTTCATGCATGATTTGATACCACGTCTTAGCATACATGAGCTTCACAAGGTTGCCCCACCTCTTGTACCTAATGCAAATCCTACTTGAAAATTTGGACAAATGTATGGGAACACCTTCACACTCCCAATACTAATGGGTGGTGAAAACTTGCTAAGCCTTCTCATTCTACTTCAAACACTACTCCCCCTTGAATAAATCTACTACTTGATGGAATTTTCCTCAAGATAATGTAATTCCTAAAAATAATCCTACAATTGAAAAGCTAAAAAGTGTTGAATTAGATCCACCCTTGCCACCTCAAGGGCATTCATGTGGCCTTATTGTAAAATGTTCTCTAATTGACCCTCCCCTTGCTTCTTTGTCAAAAGGCCATTTAGAGGATTATGTTAATTCTAACCCTCTCTCTTGTGCTTCCCCGCCTTTTTGGAGGAAAATGAGGCTTGAAATTGCTTTTGATGACATACATCTAATGGTGACCAATTATCTAAATCATACACACATGATTTTGAAGCATTCTTTCTCACTTGCATCATCGAAGTCTTATGTTTGATTTGGTTTGGGTTCTGCATTTGACCTTTGATGGGATGAATAGTAATACTATTTGTACATGGTGAAGAACATATTTATATATATTCAACATTATTACTATTTTTTGGATGGAAATGGAAAAATTTGGTATCAATTAACATACAGGGCATGTTTATATATTTCAACATATTTATTTGTCATAAATGATGCTTGTTGAGTATGGTTAGTGTATGTTGGTGGCATCAAGTTTATGATGATTATTTCTGTAGGGACCAACCCTATATTTTTTTTTATAATCAAAATAAAAATACAACCAGAAGAGAATAGCATTGGGAATTCAAATTTATTAAGCACTAATTAACACATCCCTCAAACTTCACTTCATTGAACATATCATCTAATTTACATATATTTAACTAAAACCATAAATAATTCATATAAAATAATATTATAACGACATAGGTACCGTTCACCAGAAGACGAGATTCAAAATTGACTTGATGCTACTTGTCTTCCTTTGTTGTCAGCCACCTCCGAGTGTGAAAGTTGACGTGCTTGATCCGAATTTATTGACCCACCGGTTGACCTCCCAACCTACTCCTTGGGTACTCTTCTTCCCTGCGGACCCCTGAGCAGCGATGGGGTTGTAAAATGGAGGAATGTATTAGTTGGTAGAGGAGAGCACTCTTTCGCTCAAGATTCCCCTCTCTAAAGTCCTCTACCCCACCAAACTCACTATAGCTCATAGTCACTACTCTAACATAGTCTCATCCATCCAACAATAGGGTAAAGAAAAAAAGTCCTTTCTCTCGTGGCCTGCCCTTCTTTTATAGGAGTCCTCATAGGTGACACTTGGCATTCCATGCATAATTAATTATTTTTTATAATTCAGTAGTTTGATTATTCACCCTCCCATGTGTCACTCTCTCATCAAGGGTCTCCAAAATTATTTACTTAAATTTTAATTTAAAACTAATATTTTTCCTCACCTCAACAAGATTCCTATTTCTTCTCCTAGTTGTCTCTTGATCCCCCATTTTACTCCTTAATTTGTGTTCATTACTAAAGTCAATTGAAAAGTCAAGATTTGATCCCCTATCTACTCCCTAATTTAACTCAAGTTATCTCTTAGATGGATATTCTTATGTTAGTTGTTGCCACATGGAAGTTCTCTAGATTTTCTCTAAGGTTTAATTTATTAATCATATTTTAATTCACCATCTTCTTCTCTTAATTAGGTTTAATTATTTTAGGATTAATATTTATCCTTACATTTATGTCCCTCTTTCCCCTTTTTACCTAATTGAACTACATTATCTACCTAATATTTTCCAACATGGAGAGGGTAGAGTTTTTAAGGTAAAATATTTTATTTCTTCCTACGATCCTCTTAACCCAAGTTTTATTCTTGATTTAATT
>APFE031642304.1:263708-273786 GCA_000404065.3 Pinus taeda
AACTAACTACATTAGTTAATCTTCTAATAAACCATTTAGTCCAAATACTATTAATATTACAATATTAAATATTTATGCCTTTAAATAAAATGAGTTAATTATAAATATTATCTCCTTTCTCCTCGGGGTTGTAGTAGAAATGATTAAAAGCCAAATTAGTTATTCTTTTAATTAACCTTTACTACTTATTCATTGATAATATTAAGGGTTATAATTAAATAAATTGGGTTATTTAACTAAATAAGTTAGTTATTCTTCTAACAAATTATTATTTGATTTATTCCATATACTTTTAATATTATAATATTAATATTTGAGCCTTTAAATAAAATAAAATAAAATAAACTAGAAATATTAAATTAACTAGTAATAATATGTTCTTTCTCCTAAGGGTTAGTAGTTGAAATAATTAAAAGCTATATTAGTTTTAATAATAAACCTTTATTATTTTATATTCTATTAAAACTTTTTATCTATATACAATTAATAATTAAATACAATTCATTGATAGTATTAAAAATAACATAACTAACTTATAAATTATTGAAACTAATTCTCCCTATCCCTACCCCTTGGTTGAGTCAAGTCAAATATAGCCATTGTCCCTGTCCTTTGGTCCATTGTAGTCAAATATAGTCGTTTCCTGGTATATTATAGTTGTTTCCTACTCTATTATAGTTGTTTCCTACTTAAATATAGCCATTGAATGATCTTCTCTCTCTCTATTTAACACGTAGTCATGATCCGATTATTCAACTTATCTTGTCACACTTGTTGGTAGTCATGATCCGATTATTCAACTTATCTTGTCACACTTGTTGGTTCAAAACCTGTCGACAAATGATGGTCTATTATAGTTGTTTCCTACTATATTATAGTTGTTTCCTACTTAAATATAGCCGTTGAATGATCTTCTCTCTCTCTATTTAACACGTAGTCATGATCCGACTAGTATAAAACCCCTACGTAGTCATGATCCGACTAGTATAAAACCCCTATATATACTAGTATACTAGCATGTATATATAACTTCATTGATTTTGAAATTTAAATAATTTTAATCAATATAAACAATTTTAAAACTACAATTTACTAACAAAAACCACAACCACACTTATATATTTTCTTTAAACTCTCTATTTTCAAAACTCTAAACTAAATCCATAAAATCTTATTTAAAATCCTTTTGTAGTTAATATATATTTAAAACCTAAATATTCAAAACTCCAAACTACATTTCCCCTCAAATATTATTTAATATAAAAATTAATATATTATATTTAAAACTAATAGCCATTAATTTAAAATATAAATATATATATAAACTAATAACCATTAGTTTTCAAAAAAATATATAATATACATATAAATAACCATTAGTTAATTTAATATTCAAAACTAATTGCTCTTAACAGAAATATATATAAAAATTCAACTCAACTTCAGAATTTATTTCCTTGTTCGATGAGCTTTTAAACTAGTGAAATTTAAAATGGAGAGAATTTCCATTTCAGGTGAGATATTGCTGCCATTTACCTTTATTTTGTGTTTACAGGGCACTGCATTTAATTCCAACCATGGAAATCTGTGTCATAAACTCTAAATCATGAATTTATACCAACTCTAATCGTTGTATTTACTGACTAATGGCTAATTATTATTATAGAATTTTTATAGATCTCCTAATTTAATTAAGGACAGAGAGTTCTGTAAGATTTAAACTTAAATAGGTTTCTCAGAATTCTGAGAATTTGGCGATATTTCAGTAATTTAAATTAATTACAGTAGACAATATCGTTTGCATTGATTGAAGATTTTAAACTTAAATACGTTTCTCAAAATTCTGTGATATCTCAGTAATTTAAAATAATTACAATAGACAATATCGTTTGCATTGATTGAAGATTTTATTGTTTTCAGGTAACGGTTCTCAGAGCTTTAGCTCGATGACACTTGTTTTCCCTGAAATGGAAAGTTGAAAAATGGAAAAAGGGCGAAATGGAGAAGGGAAGTCTATCGCCGTATGATGCAGAAGCTCGGAAGAAATGCTTGGAGGAGCACAAGCACAAAGGAGATCGATACAAGTGCCAGCAATAGATCAATGCTTTTAAATACGCATGCTTCATTAAGAAACCTTCTCATCCATCTGAGTCGGATCCAAAGCCAAGCTATTAACTATTTGTGGTAGAGATCGTTATTTCAAAAAAGGAATAGTATTTTGTTTCTATATGTAACACGAGATTTGATTTAAATCCCCTTTGAGCTCAACTTGTTTTAATATTTCTCTTTTTCGCTGATGTGATTTCATGTTATGAGATCTATTTCTTCCGTGGAAACTGAAAAACTCGTTGAAGATACACTGTGTTGTTTGTATCAGTACTCAAGGTTGACCATTATATATAGTACCTGCATAAAACCGCCGTAAGAATTTCCAGGAATTTTGGTTTCAGTGCTATGTCGACTGCATATTCTGCATTAGGGTTTACTTTATAAAAAATATTAAAAATTTTATAGATATTTTTTTGCGAGTTCAGCTATTTAATAGCCACCAGAAGTAGAAGCACTACCCAACATTTATTTACGGATATTTATTTAGGCGAGTATTTGGGGAATTTGGCCAAATTTTTGTGTGAGTAGTTTTTAAATGTGATTTTTTTTACAACACCGCTGAATAAAATAACTCTAGGCATGATTCATATGGGCTCACAAGTCCCTATTTAATGAATTTGTAGTCGAAAAATTGTAGAGTTGTCTGAGTATACACAAGTCAAATATTGTTCAGCTCGTCCGGAGTCAACTCAGTCTTGAGTCTGGCTTTTTTCTAGCAAGGTAAATTAATAAATACCCTTACTAGTAACTTGTAAGCTACTCATTGTCAGACGGTCAACTTCGAGGAGGAGGATGGGAAAAACCATATAAATGGCAAAAGAAAAAGGATCTCTATTTTTTTTTTCAGTGAATTCTATTACCTAGATTTTACATAGTCCAAGCCAAACATTACACCTCACACTTTAGTCAAGTCAAACATTACACTTCACACTTTAGCGTTGTAGTGTTTTTTTCGTAGAACCAAAATTTTCCACATCTAGTTAATTCAAACTTGATACAGATTCAAAATTAACATTAGCATAGGTTTCATTTCATCGTAGTCCTAAAATAGAGTTGTATTCTTCTCACAAGATGGCCATAGAGTTGTGTTCTTCTCACAAGATGGCCATGGCAACTATGAGAACCAATCTAGTACCATAAACAATGGATTGTTAAACTCATAGAAGAAACATGGAACCTTTTTGAAGCGAAGTTTATTTCTTTATGGAATACAAACACAGAACATTGTGGAGATGCTTATCTAGCAGCTACATATAATAATCCTGATGGTAGATTGCTCGTGCAGTGAAAGTATATAAAGGATCTATTTCATGACAGTCCTTGGATTTGGTGCTGCAAAAATAATCACGAGAATTGTTGGGTAGCTCATGCAAAAGATATTTTAACAAACCTAATCATGCATGCATGGGCCCATAGGTCTCAAGGGTTCAACATGGATCTGATACCAAGTTTAGGGACCAACCCTATATTTTTTTTTATAATCAAAATAAAAATACAACCAGAAGAGAATAGCATTGGGAATTCAAATTTATTAAGGACTAATTAACACATCCCTCAAACTTCACTTCATTGAACATATCATCTAATTTACATATATTTAACTAAAACCATAAATAATTCATATAAAAGAATATTATAACGACATAGGTACCGTTCACCAGAAGACGAGATTCAAACTTGACTTGCTGCTACTTGTCTTCCTTTGTTGTCGGTCACCTCCGAGTGTGAAAGTCGACGTGCTTGATCCGAATGTATTGACCCACCGGTTGACCTCCCAACCTACTCCTTGGGTACTCTTCTTCCCCGCGGACCCCCGAGCAGCGATGGGGTTGTACAATGGAGGAATGTATTAGTTGGTAGAGGAGAGCACTCTTTCGCTCAAGATTCCCCTCTCTAAAGTCCTCTACCCCACCAAACTCACTATAGCTCATAGTCACTACTCTCAACATAGTCTCATCCATCCAACAATAGGGTAAAGAAAAAAAGTCATTTCTCCCATGGCCTGCCCCTTCTTTTATAGGAGTCCTCATAGGTGACACTTGGCATTCCATGCATAATTAATTATTTTTTATAATTCAGTAGTTTGATTATTCGCCCTCCCATATGTCACTCTCTCATCAAGGGTCTCCAAAATTATTTACTTAAATTTTAATTTAAAACTAATATTTTTCCTCACCTCAACAAGATTCATATTTCTTCTCCTAGTTGTCTCTTGATCCCCCATTTTACTCCTTAATTTGTGTTCATTACTAAAGTCAATTGACAAGTCAAGATTTGATCCCCTATCTACTCCCTAATTTAACTCAAGTTATCTCTTAGATGGATATTGTTATGTTGGTTGTTGCCACATGGAAGTTCTTTAGATTTTCTCTAAGGTTTAATTTATTAATCATATTTTAATTCACCATCTTCTTCTCTTAATTAGGTTTAATTATTTTAGGATTAATATTTATCCTTACATTTATGTCCCTCTTTCCCCTTTTTACCTAATTGAACTACATTATCTACCTAATATTTTCCAACATGGAGAGGGTAGAGTTTTTAAGATAAAATATTTTATTTCTTCTTACGTTCCTCTTAACCCAAGTTTTATTATTGATTTAATTACCTCGGTTTCTAACATCATTTTCCCTTGATGTGAATTTACCTGGTTTTCATATCTTGATTATATTTATTAATCTATTTATTTATAATGATTCCAAGGGTGCCAAGTTTGGTTGTTCCCTTCAAAAATTTCCCTTGAAGTTCCAAAGGTGTCATGCCTAACAATTTATTTGTGACGCCAAGGATGCCAAGTTGGTCGTGCCCTTCAAAAAATTCCCTTGAAGTTCCAAGGGTGCCACACCACTTGCCCTTCAAGAATTTAGTGGTTACGAGGGGAAAGTATAGGTGCAACGACAGAGACCACTATCATCTTTTAAGTTGCCTGCTATAGTGAAACTAATGGTGTCGGGGATCAAGGAATCTGCCTTGATATGCGACCCTCGGTAAAATCCTCATGAGCGACCCAACTTTGGGACCTGCCCTCATGACATTGTGATCTTCAAGGCGAAGGTGTTTCAACTTTTCAACCCAAGTCACGGCAGGAGTGCTAGTGGGTGAGATCAGGGACACTGCCCCACCCCTCCCATGCAGTTCTATCCAATTGTATAACCCTATCACCCATATGTGAGGCAACCGGCCAAGAAACTAATATGTACCTGCAATCACTAACATATCATCAGAATATAGATAAACATATATAGCAGGTTTCAAAATTGACTTAGAATTTCAAAGATAAAATAATATAAATTTTCATCAAACCAGGTGTCGTCAACTCATCATATGTGAGTGTCTCTGATGGTTTCTTACCATACTCAATAATCATCGGTAACAAGGTTTTTCAGTGTTATTCATTGTCATAATAGCTTCATTAACATCACCTAGTCATTCGCATCATTGCTCATTGTGAACCAGAACTAATGCAAGTAGGTAACATAGGGGACACATCCATCATGGCTATCATCATCATGATATCAATATAGAGCATGCATATCCTTTACTGCTATCATAATCATAAATTCAATAGAGACCAAACATAACCATTTATGCTACAATCATCATGGTATCAATAGAGAACATGCATAACCATTAATGCTACAATCATCATAATACCAATAGATACATGCATAACCATTAATTCTATCTCATCATAATAACAATGGAGCACATACATAAACATCACAACCACTAATAATAGAGTCATGTGTCCAGATCCTCAACTTGAGGTCCTCAAAGAATAAAGTGTGGGTCTTAAGGCTAAATAAATGTTAATGTCATATCATTGTTAGTCGACTAGAGCAGGGCACTACAATTTCTACATGTATTTAAATTATTTATGATCCATAAACTACTGTGGATATTCCACTAGACAGTTCATCACAATAGATCTAATAAAAATATGTTGAAATTTGAAATATATACTATGCGATATTAAATTGTTGGTTTTCTCTTATGCATGTAATATATAAAATGTAGAAAAAAAAAAGAAAAAAATAAATAAAAAATAAAATCACTCACAACACACAATAACACCAATATATGATGGCCTGGAGTATGTTGTAAAATTGCTTATGCTTGGCTAAGAGCTCGTCTTCCTCGGACGTAAGGAAACAGGTTAACGGCCCAAGACCCAGAGGCATCTGGCAGGAGTGAGAGCCTGCTCCCTTACCGACCACCAGGCGGGTTATTACAGGTGGCATGGTTTTCCTTGATAACAGTGATGAGTCAAGCCGACATTCGCGGATAGCAGCTAGAGATGGTTATCCTCACTGTTGGTTTGACACCTGAGTTTGATAGGTTTTGCCACCTTTGAAAAAAAAAAAAAAAAAAAAAAAAAAAAATATGACCTAGAAAACCCTTTCAGGAAAATACCCAATAGGAAGGTGGGGTTGCTTTGCTCTCTCTTTCTTTGAATGGAATTGGTGTAAATACAAAGGAGTGAGAGTTGTGGCCCGTGGGCTGCTAAATAACATAAACCCTCTCTATTCTACCCTCTTTCTATGCACTCTCAACTACTTTTCTCTACTAAATAAAATGCACTAGAATCTAATTAAGCCCATTTTCCTCCTAATGGCCTAGTTATAACATAGCCTGACAGCCAACTAGGGGGGTTAAATTTGACCCATTCAACCCTCAATATGAGTTAAAACTTGACCCTTCTAGAGTCTTATACATAGGGTCCATGTGGATAGCCCCTTTTCCATGAATAATGAAGGTTGACATAACATTCCCTCAAATTATGGTGGTCAATCATAATATGTTAGCTTTCAAGAGGAATGGATTTTGCATTTGAACTCTAGTTGACGTGATTCTTGCATGATGGGAAAGGCCTTTGAGTATAGAACAACATTAGGGAGTGCAACAATTAAGTGGAAAAAATTTACTCCCAAAAAACATTATTTAAGGCCTCAAACTAGTCCCTGAATATTTATGACCCCAATTCTCCAAACTGGGTCCCACTATTAAAGCTACTCCAGTAAGCTGATTCTTCTTACTTTTCCACCCTGAAAGGATCAGGATGGATGAAAAATAATATAATGATCCAATATATATCATGCATCCCCATTTTGGGAGGCTTTTGGTCTCGAAAATATTTTAATATATGAGGTGAGGAAAATTTTCCTCTACCTTCTCCTTGGAGTACCATTTAGCCTCACATGGAAATTGTCCTTTCAACCCAATATGTCAAAGGTGATGTTGCCCTTGTCTCGTAGCTTTGAAATTCTTCTATAAAATTGTGTACTATGTTAACTCCACCTAAGCATCTGATGCTAAATTCTCTATAGAAGGTAGGACCTACTCCTCTTCCTAATCTGACATGGAAGGCTCGTAGAGTTTTATATTTTCCACACTCACTTTTGAGTAAATTCACATGTACAAGGTAGAATGAGTCTATAGGAATTTTCTCCCAGCTTTTCCAATATTTCGAAGGGACCATACCATAGAGCCTTGATTTTCTTACCAGGACCCTATAGTCTCTCCTTGTTCAATTGTAACCTTACTCTATCTCCCACTCCCAAAGGACTTCTCTGTTCTTTGTTGATCGTACATGGCCTTGTACTTTTCCTATGACTTTTGGAGCATCTTCTATACTTGTAGATAGATCTTCCTAAGTCTTCTCAACAAATTTAACTACCCTTAAAGCATCCCTTGTAAGATCCTCCCTTACTCCTCCTTTTTGTCCATATGTAATATCCAAAGGTGAAAGTGGAAAATATCTAAAAAAAAGTTTCAAATGGAGACTTAACAGTAGAGGTGTGGACTACTATGTTATAATAGTGTTGTATATATACTAGATTTTCATCCCAAGACATTAGATTCTTTTGATTGTAACCCCTAAAAAGCTACACCAAAGTCCTATTAACTAATTCTACTTGCCCATATGTCTATAGCTGAAATGTTGTAGACCTCTTCAACTTTGTGTCCATCTTCTCCCACAATGTTGTCCAAAATGCACTGAGAAATTTTGTGTCCCTGTCTGAAATGATGCTCCTTAGGATTCCAAAGTGTACAAAAACTTGTCCAAAGAACAAACTTGTTGCTTCCTGCCCATTGATCGTCTTTTTACGGGGAATGAGAATGTGCATCTTTCTAAACCATTCAACTACCAAGAACAAGTAACCATGTTCCTTCTTAGGTTTTGGTAAACCCCCCACAAAGTCCATCGAAATGTTTTCCTAATGACAAGTGGGTACAGGTAAGGGATGGTATAGACCTTGCTTCTTGTTACTAGGCTTGCTAGTACAACAAATCATACATCCTCTTATGAGCCTAGCTACATCTTCTTACATCTTGGGCTAGTACACATAACTTTGTATATTGGCCATTGTCTTCCCTACACCAAAATGCCATAAAAATTTGGAGATGTCAAACTCTCTTATTAACCACAGTCTCTCACTTTTAGGAACACATAACTTGTCCAACTTGTAGAGTAATCTATTATGGATAAGATAGTCAATTTTTCTATCTCCATTGTTTGCATGAATAGACTAGTTCTACAACTATTGGAACGCCTCCTTGAATTCGTCATTCTTTTTATACCCCTATTTGTATGCATCATGGGTGAAAGGCTCCATGTGCATCAAAGTTCCCAAAGTTTTGATCTTTGGTATGGGTGGCTTTGAAAGCAAGTCGGCCGACTTGTTTTTGCTATCCTTCTTGTACTTGATCACTAATGAAATTATTGTTAAAACACCATCCACTGGTAATGCCTAGTCTATTGTAACTTAATTTCGGTCTGCGAGTGATATAATAGATGATGATCTGTGTGGATTAATGTCTCATTTCCCATTAGATAGTGCTTCCACCTTTTGATAGCTTGTACTAGGGCATAAGGATGCTTGTCATATGTAGGGAAGTTGAAAAATACCCCATGAAATACTTTAGAACGGTAGAATACAATCCTTCCTCCCTACATTAAGACTACTCCCATAACATACACACTAACATCCATCTCCACTTCGAAGGGTTATTGCAAGTTTGATAATGCAAGGATCGATGCTTGACTAATTTTCTTCTTTAACTCTTCAAAGGCCTTATGTTGACCCTTTCCTTACTGAAAAATCTTGCCACTTACTATTATGGTTTGGAGTGTTGTTGCTGAAAATGAGGCTATGAATTTCCTTAGGTATTGTGCTTCCCTAATGGTGTAGGAATTTACAGGGTAAGTTCCTTAGACAGAACACCAAAAGGACACCGCTCACAAACAGATCACAGATCAATACACCGGTATTTTGACGTGGTTAAAACCCTCAGAGAGGGAAACAGTCCACGGCCTGCGGCAACGTGGCTACTACAGGCAATTTATTAATAAAAGAATGAAAATTTACATAAGCTTCTCTCATGCACGGTTAACCTACAAATGACCCTCCATGCGCTTTAAAGAGAATTCATGGACCAATCGGGTGTCAAGCCACGGATCAAGTGTCGGTAATACCGAGGAGAGAATGAACCGTCGGATCACTACATATCGTGACCGTCGGATTGTAAGTTACAAAATGTACAACGGTAAAGCAACACACTTTACCTAACTCTATACCTAACTCTATACTAGACCAAGTTGAACTTAACTATTTCCTATGTGTCGGAATATCCTAACATCCCCCCTTAAGAACAACTTGTGATAGGATTGAAGGATTTACAAATATGACACAATAGGAGAAGGAAGGAGGCACTAGAGCCTATCCCCCCTTAGTGACAACTTCCTGAAATCCAAGCATATATCGAAGTTTAGTGAACTTCGCCTCTGTGAGAGCCTTGTGAAGATGTCTGCAACCTGATCATCTGTTGAACAATATTGCACTTCAAGAACATGGTCATGAATGAGCTTTCTGATGAAGTGCATGTGTAGTTCAATGTGTTTGCTGCGCTGATGCTGAACTGGATCTTTGCAAAGTTGAATGGAACTTTGATTATCACACCAAAGTGT
>APFE031642307.1:0-10726 GCA_000404065.3 Pinus taeda
TCATCCTTTAAGCAACTCATTTATCCATGTGTAGCTCTGTCATGACCCTGGTGGCCTCCCTGACATCCCAAGGTTCCTCAAATGGTGTCCCCTCTTGGCGGTAAAAACTTGCATTCATCTCTATCTCTATCCACCCCTTCTGCTCTCATGTTTTATCTCTTCCTTCTTGAAAGCCAAATAGTAATGGTGGACTGAGCTTTAGTCCTATCCACCTTATTTTCATCCTCTACATGATCCTCTTATACAATGGTGCTCTCTCCAAGGAATTCCTTAGCCTTTCAAGATAGTGATATTCTCTTATTTCTCGACTATGGGGTGAGGCATGCCATCTTCTCTAGCAAGCTTTTAGACTTTCTATTCCCAACATCCTGAATGTGTCTTCAAAGTGTAGAATGGCTTGCTCCTAGGTAGAAATGTATTTGGGTGCTAAAGCATTGTCATTGGAGATGAGGCTGTGATTGATAGTGACAGCCTTTGGGATCACTAGCTCTCCCCTAATATATAATGGTTCATTTTCCTCCTTTGCCACTACCCTTTTCACGTCCTCAAATCTTGTCTCCTCATGAGTCATCTAAGATGCTAAAGACATTAGTTGCATATCTCCTAATGAATCCCAAATATTCATATTTGTCAAAGTATGTTTGTGCATGTAAAATTTAGTCAATTTTTCTCTATCTTCCATGTTAGTTTGGTTGCAACATTCAAAGAAATGCTTGCAGCCTTGAAAAGGATGCGATCCATATTGTGCCAAAGTTTTGATTTGGAACTGTAGCCACTTTTATTTAAGAAAGAGCGCATAAGACTGTAATGGTTGTCTTAATTTCAATGCTTCCATGGAGAGACTTTACATGGAGGAAAGTTGTGTTTCTTTCTCATGCAACCTCTCTCTCAACCTCATTTTTTCTACTTGTAGTTTCTCCTTCATTATAGACTCTCTGATTCTACAATCACTTAACTCTTTACCCACTTCAATGACCTTTTCTTCCATGAGGAATTTATCCTCAACATTATTATATTTAGTAATTTTCATCCAGTTTTGGGTTCTACCTCTCTCTATCTCTAGCTCATAAAGTAGTGCAATTGTGAATTTTTTAGGGATAATCCTTCCTCCTTCAACGAATTTGTAGTAGGAGCTCAAGATAAGTTGTGGGCTAAGTTCTTGGAGCTCTTTTAGGTCTTTTCCAATAATTTGAGGTGGTGGTTTCCTCTTGTGAATATTTCTTGTGCTCATGTAGCCTCCCCTATCCTTCCTGTAGCAGACTCTACTCCTCCTGTAACAAACCCCATCTCTATCATAGCAAGACCTGATCTTCCTATAGATTCTCTTTTACTTCTTCCTCAAAGGAATATTGTGTCCTTGGTTTCTTGAAGGTGAAAGACGTAGTAGTATACCTACTCATCAATAATTATAGGAACCCTTGTAGGAGTTTGTGGCTTCCCTTGTATAATTTTAGTGCTCTTGCTGGTTCTAAAATACATTTGACTTGGTCTTGATTGCCTCCTCTTGGGATTGATGGGAGTGTCCAATGTAGCTAAGGTTGCGGCTACTTCTTGTTCAATGTATTATGCTCCTTGTGGCAGAGAATTATCCTCAAGGCTTATTATTTCTTCTCCTTTCTTCTCTGCCTCTTCTCCTTTCATCTCTTCTTCTCCTTCTTGTGTCTCTACTACCTATTTTTCCTCTATTTTTCTTTATTCTTATTTTTTCTTGTCACCTCTTCCTCCTCTGTCTCTGCTCCTTCTTCTTCCTATGATTTTCCTTCTCGTCCTCCAATACTAGAGGCTAGAGTCTTTTTTATTGTGAGGCCTTGTGTTTCTATGAAAGTCTCCCAATCCATGTCCACAAATTTGTTCCATATAATACAAATTCTCAAGTGATCCAAATAATATACCACAATCAATTTGATGCAGAAATGGGGAGAAATTTTTTGCTGTTTTCCTTCCCTTACCTTCTAACGCATCTCCATGATCGACTGTAGAAGGAAATGTGGGACACTAAGTCTTTGAGAAAGGGGTAATTTTTCCTTGAATCTCAGCTCCTGGAGTGGCCTAAAGTGGTAGGCATAAACCCGACTTAATCTCCCTTCACAATATATATTTTGAAGGATACGGTAAGCTACCTCATGCCAAAGGTAAGGTATACTTTCTCTTCTTACTCCATTATTTTCTTCTACATGCTTCTATTTTGAAAGGAAGAAGTTTTCCTAGCTGTGACACTTACCTGTTGTCTTATAATTTGCTCCATATAAATCCAAGAGGCAAGATGGTCACTCTACTTATGTTTCAGGTTTGAGAGAGATGGCCAAACCTCTGACAAAATTTGGGGCACTGAATTCCTCTTAAGAGTGTAATTCCATGGAAAATTCATGGTCAAGCACATCATCATACCCCTTTAGCAGCTCAAAGAAGCTCAACCACTGGTGGTTTCTTACAATTCCAACTATAGGATAGTGTTTGTGAAATATCCGGGTGTCTGAGGGTTCCCTTCTGTTAAATACCCCCCATATATTCTCTATTACTCCTTCATTCTAAGTACGTGTAGAATTCAAAAAAAAAAAATCAGATAGTCTTAGTGGTGAAACGATGGCACAAAAAGTAGTTAAACAGTGACACAGTACTTGGTAATTGTGAGGATGAAGGGTTCTTGAATTGATATCAACCAAACTATTTTCCCTTCTCTTAACCACAATAAACTTCGAAAAGAACCCCCTATTGATCAATTTACTACTATAGGCTCTTAATTTCAAGTACTATGCTCATGAAACTAGGTGTAGAAACAAAGAAGAAGGG
This sequence comes from Pinus taeda, assembly GCA_000404065.3. Classification (NCBI taxonomy): domain Eukaryota; kingdom Viridiplantae; phylum Streptophyta; class Pinopsida; order Pinales; family Pinaceae; genus Pinus; species Pinus taeda. The sequence continues at coordinate 2,791 of APFE031642307.1, forward strand.
TATCACTTAATTATTATAAGAGAAATTATGGGTGTGCATGAATGTGTTGAGATAGTATTGATTCATTGTGACTCCTTTTTCTCTTCCCAGCTCCTTGTGTAGCTCCTCTCAGCCCTCATGTAGCAATTACAGGCTTGCATATAGCTTTTTCCTGTAGCACTTTGCAGTCAAGGTTTGAAGCTCGTTAGTGGCACTCTAGGTTGCTCAATGCACTAGCTCATCCTTCCTCTACCTATGTTTGGAATTGGAGCCAACACATAATATCCTCATTGGGTTAAAATCTTTTAGTGCTCTGGTGACTTGGTAATAACGCGAGTTTCCTCTTTTGGACTGTTGTCCCCACTAATTGTAATCATTTCTCCCACCACGTGATTATCACCCCGCTCTTCGATTACACCACTTTTTTTTTTATTTGACATTTCCACATTGCATGACTTAACTTAGAATAGATTGTCTAGTCAAGACTGACCAAGTTCACTAGCCATATCAATCCTATTAAAACAACTTTTCTCGCTTAAAACACATTTTTGTTATTTTTATGCAAAGGGAGGAGGTTAGGGATTCCATACCTAAGCCAACCTCAGAATTGAATTTCTACAGAGGTTTGCATGTTGGAGCTAGACCATATATCATTATCATCAAAGGAGTTGACCTCTTTGACTTATTTCCTATACATATCTTCGTTCCTGATATTTGATTTTGTTATGTGTTTGCAGTTGCCTCTTATGATATTCAAGTTTCTACTAGTGGTGGAAATCCTCCCTGAGAATGAGGTGTCTCTTCATAGCTATAACCAAAGCATCATCATCCCTTCTATTGGTGGAAACAAATAATATCAATGATTGTTGTGTGGCTGCATAGGTTGCTACAAGAGGAGTTTCCTCCTATAGAAATCTTTTGTTCTCCCCATGAAGTATTTAGATTTCATGAGGGAGATGAGGGAGATGATGATAAGATATGAGGATAATGTTAGAGTCATGGAGGAGTAGTGTAGACACTATAGAGATAGAAAATAGTATTGCATGTGTTTCTCTCTTAAGGTAGGACAAAGTGGAGAATTTGAGCAAATGTTTGGTGAAATGAGTGGATGGGTGATGGATGGATGATGGAAAAGTCAAGGGGGACCTTCTTTATCATTTCTTAGAGTTAGGATGGTATTTTGGATTGCTTTCCTCCTCAAAGCTCCCTCTTGTAGCTCCATAGGCTCCTCTTGTAGCATTACAGGATCTTCTTATAGCAATATAGGTCCTTCCTACAACCTCACTAAGAGGAGATGGAATTTGGATTTCTTGATGATGGGACAGTGGAGAGAGATAGAAATATGAATGGAGGATGGATATGAGGTGTATAGATGTAGAAATGGATGATAGATTGTAGGTATTGGATTGTAGCCATGGAATCTTCTACTCTGTACAATTCCTGCAAAATAAAAGAAAGGTTAGCAAATATGATATAAGCTTCTTCCTTGTTCTCTTTTTATTTTCTCCTTTTCTTTTTATTTTTTCTCTTTTTCTTCAGACACATAGGCTACATAAAATGAGGTTTTCAACCTGCATGCTTTCCCTAGGTGCCTCAAGGGAGGTTTTCACCTACGGATATTTATATATAAAAAAATTGTTTTCCTTCTTTTGCTCCCCGACTACCTTAGAGAGGTTTTCAACCCTAAAGTCGGCCTCATATGCCTCATAGAGGTTTTCATCTAGGACTTTTATTTTTTTTTATTTTTTTCAAATTTCTAGGAATGTTGTCGACTAGAAGCTATGAAACTCCCAACTACATTCAATTCTTTGCTAAATGAACTGATAAATTTTTCCTTCGACAAATTTATTCTATATAATTTCAACCTATAACCATTTAAAAGCAAGGGAATGCCTTCCTCATCAATGCTATCTATCTAGATAGATCCACTAGGTATGCACCCAACCATCTAGTCATTAGCTTCCCTTTAAAATATTTGAACCTAATATCATATAACAAAGCCCAATCCCTTCTTGAAAAGCCAAATCCTTGATATGTTTGTCATGCCAAACCTTCCTTTGTAGATGTATGACTTCAATGTGTAAAAAAGCTTGCATTTTTAACTCATCTAAGCCATTAAGTTGGAGCATCCTTTATTGCTATATTGTGGTGACATCTAAGTCCAACTAAGTTTCCATTCTCAAAGTTTTATATTCAAAATGAATATAAATCAGAGCTTTCTTTCCATATACCAAATCATATCGAGTGAATCCAATGGTGGTTTTTAAAATGGTATTGTAGGCCCAAGTGGCCTCTACTAGTCTCTCTACCCAATATTTCCTATTGTTAATAACAACCTTGGTGTGAATTCTCTAGAATGCTCTCTTTTTGACCTATACTTTCCCATTTGCTTGAGCATGATAGGTAGTTGATGTATTGTGCTTGATATCATGTTGCATCATGAGATCTTCAATCAAATTGGATGTGAATTGTGCTCCTTGACTAGTTAATACCTCCCTTAGATACCCAAACTTGTAGAAAATGTTTTCTCTTAAAAATTATGCCACTTTATGCTCAATTTTTGCTTTAGTTACCTTTTTCTCAATCCCCTTTTTCAAGTAATTAGTGCACACAATGATGTACTTAATCTGTCTTGATGGTGGATCAATTGGTAGAATGAAATCCAGGCCCCACTTGTCAAATGGGTCTAAGGCCACTTGAGGTTGTAGTAACATTTCATCCTTGGGTGTGGGTTTGCCCATCCTTTGGCACTAATCACATCTAGTGGTATATCTCCATGCATATTGATGTAAAGTGGGCCAATAGAAACCAACATGTAAAATTTTAAAGGATGTCCTTTTTGCAGTAAAATGAGCTTAAAAAACACCATCATGACATGCTAAGAGGGTGTCAAAGACCTCCTCTTCTCTTATACATCTCCTAAGGATTGATCTCGCCCCAATCTAAAAATATTTCTACCAATCCAAGTGAAAGGATATTTTTTCCTTACAATCTTTCTTTTTTCCCAAATTGATAGATTAGAGGGAACCTCCCATCAACCAAGTAGTTTTCTATGTCATCCAACCAAGGAGAAAGCATCGAGATGGTGAAGAGGTGTTCATCTAAAGTTGATCATTCACCATCTCTTCATTACCTGCAGGCAAGGTTAACCTGGACAAAAATTCCGCAACCACATTTTCTTTCCTTGGGTTGTCAATAATAGTTAAATCAAACTATTGTAACAATAAAAAGCATCTTATTATCCTAGAATTAACATCAATATTGTTCATAAAATATTTAATGGTTGCACGATTAGTATGAACAAAAGTTTGGTACCCAGTGATATAGTGCCTAAATTTGTTTAAAGAATGTACTACAACTAAGAGCTATTTTTCAGTGACAGTGTAATTCAGCTCAACTATAGATAAATTCTTACTAATCAAGTAAATGGCATAAGACAACTTATCCTCGACTTGTCCCAAGGCTCCCTCCACATATTTATCTGATGCATCAATATGGATATGGAAAGGAAATGCCCAGTTGGGACTTCTTAGGATGGGTGCAATGGTCAACTTTTCTTTCAACACTTCAAGGGCCTCTTGACAACTGCTGGTCCAACATAAATCTAAATCTTTGGCCTGTAAACCAAACAAAGGTGAAGTCACTTTACTAAAGTCTTGGATGAATCCGCTATAATACTTATCTAGTCACAAGAAGCTCCTAACATCTCTTTGCTTCTAGGGGGTAGGGATCCCTTTGATGATGGAAATTTTGTTTGGGCCTACATGTGTCTCTTCCTTGGATATGGAATGGACAAGGAAAATCCCCTCATTCATCAAGAACTCACATTTCCCAGGACTTAGAGAAATATTCATTTCAATGCATTTCTTGAAAACCTTGCACAAATTGGATAGAGTTTCATGGAAGTCACATCTATAAGGTGTGAAATCGCCCATTTATATTTCAACAGATTCATGAGCCAATTCAAAAAACTACTCAAAAATGTGCTCTAGAAAGTAGCAGAGGAATTTTATAAACTAAATGGAAGAACTCTATAAGAAAAGGTACCTCAAGGACATGTGAATGTGGTCTTATCTTGGTGTTTGGGGCTTATATGGATTTGATTGTATCTACTAAATCCATCAAAGAAGGAGAATAATTTCTTCCCTATAAGACCATATAGGACTTGGTCAATCAAGGGAAAGGGGAAATGGTCCTTCTTTGTAGCCTTGTTGAGTTCCCAGTAATACACACAGATTCTCCACTTCCCATTCTTCTTAGGAGCTAACATAAGAGGTGACACCCACTCACTATCTGAAATGGGGTATATGAACCTTGCATCCAGTAGTTTTTGTAGTTCTTCTTTCATAATGTCCTTAAGAGTTTGGTTCACTCTCCTCTGGGGTTGGAGCACTGACTTGCATTCCTCCTTGATGTAAATATGGTGAGTACAAACTGAGGGGTGCACACCCTTCATTTCCTTATAGTCCCAAGCAAAAGCATACAGGTTTTACCTCAGCACTTTGCACAATTAGTCTTCTTGTTTGTCCGAGAGAGACGCGTTGATATTTAAGGTTGTGGATGGGAAAAACTCTACAATATTGACATGGTCTAGACATAAGTCAATAGGGCATAAGTCAACCCAAGGATTATTCCCAGATTTTCATCAACTCATCAATTGGTATGGGAGTGGTAGGTTCAATCTGAAGGATATGGTCAATGAGATCATCTTCATGAAGTTTCCCCCCTCCTGTAATAATGTCCAAAGTGCAGATTGGGTGGGGGGTGGTGTGATATAGTTTATCTTCGTCATCCTCTTATAAACACAAGGGTAATTCATGCTCAATGGAAGGTTGAGCAAGAGGATACAATACCAACTCTTTGGGCAAATTTCCATTCTTAATGGTCATGTTATGAGCCCTACAACTAAGTTAAGCATTAGCAGTGGACAACCATGGCTTTCCCAAGATCAGAGGACAAACATTAAACTTTGTTTTGGGTTGGAGAACCAGGAAATTAGTAGGATAATACCAAGAGTCAATGGAGACCATAACATCTTCAACAACTCCCCTAAGAGCTACAATGGATCTATCTGCAAGTTGTAGCACTGTGGTGGTATTTCTCAAGGCTCATTAGAGGTTTAGTTTTAGCATGGTTTTCTTAGTCATCACATTGTTTTCATCACAAAGATCAATCAAGGTTTTAGGGACTATAAGGCAATCAATGTGCACATCTACTACAAGGCTTTCAAGGTTTAGATATTTCTTGAAGATCACCCTCCCAAGCATCAAATCAAATAACAACCCAACAAAATATATGGTTAGGGTGTCTATTTTTATTCTCCTGGGATTTTTGAAACATTTCTCCTTAATGAGCTTATTATAGATGGGAACATCTTTAATACCCTAGAGAAGGGGTATCTTAACCCAAAATTCTTCAATTCTCCCAGAAGTTCAACGTCTTCTTGGGTGTGCTGGCTAGGGTGGATCAACCTGTTGGACCCTAGATATGTTATCGTATTGGCTATCCAAACCATTCATTTACAAGCCATATTAATACATTTATAAGATATTCTATAACTATTATATTACCAATTTTCATTAAATGCAATCATTTTACATTGTGGTTAATTATTAATTATTTCTTGTATTTTTAATGATTAAATGAGTTTTTAATATGATTTTATAAATGACATATTACTAATGTGGTTATGTGGCCAAGGATAATGTTCCACTACAAAAAAAATTATCTTTGTATCAGTTTAGCGGTTCGGTACTTAATTCTTCACTTGCACGAATGGAGGGAAAAAAATTAAAATTTTAAAATATGTTTTTCTTTTATCTATAATGGTACATTAGGTTCCACATGGGCCTAATATCCAGTTAAAATCCTTGTAATATACCCAAATCACACATGCGGGATCCTAGCACATGATTTAAGATTCAACAAAAAATATGAAACAGTTTTGAAACTGCCATGTCCTACCTCAATTTCCATGCATATGATGGCGAATCTCAAGAATAAGGAAATAGAGTTTTTGGAAAACGTAAAAATTTACTTCGATATAAAACTATTTCAAAAAATGAAATATGGTTTGAAATTTACAGCTAGTTCTTTGAAGCAGTTTTGTACAACATTTCTACAAAACCCATATTGGTAAAAGTATCTAAATAGTCAACTTCATGCATGATATATGAGGATCTAGAATTGAAACAAGAGATTCCAAGAGAGGTTTTTGTTGAAAATATAACAAGTTAGGCTCCATATAATCATATCCCCAAAATAAATTATGTTCGTGAATATATGGTTGGTCCTTTAACACCAATTTGTATAAAATTGCAGAAAAATCAAAGTTCTGAGATTTTCCTCTAAAGTTGTAAAGTTGTTTTCTAAGTTTAGAGGATTGAATCGTATCCTTCTTAATGTATTTTATGTATAAATAAAGCCTCAAAAGGAAGAGGAAATGAGGTTGTTCATTATTGTAATAAAAGAGAACAACGATTAGATTTTGGAGAGATTTAGAGAGCTGATTTGTAATAGATTGCTTGATGTGAATAAATAATTGATGGTTGTTGAATTGTTGTACATCTTCTTAGCTTGATTTGAGATTTTATTAGAAGCGTTAACCTCCTAGGAATGGCCCCTCAATGTGAGTAAGTGATGCTATGCCTCGTGTTTTGTATATTAGTCTTACATCTATAATTTTAGTTTTATTTTGCAATGAACTTATGTTAGATAAAACTCAGATCTATTCACTTTCATGATTTCAATTTAGTTTGTAGTATTTCTCTTTAGGGTTAAGAAGTGAGTTCCATTCCATTGATTCTTCTTCGTGCAATATTAGGATCTTATTTTCAACATTTGATTGCATATTATTTTATGTTTCTTTTCAAATTTTCATTAGATTTGTATTTCACATGGTATTAGATTTCTTACTCTATTTTCATATCTGTTAAGTAGAATGCATTATGATCAAATTCAAATTTATTTTTCTTTATATTAAGAGTCAAAAAATTTAAGTTGTTTTCCTAACACGTTTTAATATGTAAAATTTCAATTTATAGAATTTCCGTACTTAATTCGGTACTTATTCAGAATTTCAAATTTCATCATTTATGTACTTAATGCAGTACTAGATTCTGTATTAGAAGATAGTATTAAAAAATTATGTAATTTAATTTAGGATTCTTTAATTGATTGAAGCTTTGCAACTTCTTGATAAAATATTCCTACAACGAATAAGAACCTACAATATACCTCTAAGCCTACTTAGCATTTATTTTTGGTAGTTTGTTAATGCATTTCTTGTTGTTTATTGCCTTGTTTTATTTACTTGCCTCACATGTTTTTGATTATAGTTGTCGGCATTTACATTTGTGCAATTTAATTTTGCGTAGTATGTTTAATGGATTTTCATCACTATAGGATTAAAACCACTGAAGTCTCAAGACCTAATAAGCTACATCTATAAAACCACATGAACGTTGTTAATAAAATATTGTGGTTCAAAACCTGATAAGCATCAGAGTCCAACAGTCCAGTGACCAGTGATAATCCTTAGTTATTAGTTCTTTCTAGTTTTAGTTGTTAGCATAGGCTAGAATAGGCTCTAATGCTACATTTCATGTGCTTGCATCTGTAAGATTTACGATCCCAAATTCGATAATTAAATGTTGGGATTATAATACATATAATTCCACCAACATTTTTGTTGTTGTTGTCGGGGAGGTGCTAAAGGGATTAGAACATATTTTCTTTCACAATTTTTCTACGTGATCTTAGTTGTAGGGAAACTAGAGGGGGAAGAAAATTTATGATGAAATTTAACCATTAAAGGGAATCCTATCATATTTTATGTTCGGTATTTATTATTTATGATGAAAAATTATACCATTAAAATTGTATATAATATTATTCTTTCCTTAATGTTATATGACAATGTTAAATTTTTATATATTATTTTATTAGTATGATATAT
>APFE031642316.1:0-25483 GCA_000404065.3 Pinus taeda
CCGCCCGTCAGCGCGGTTATTTTATTAACAGTCGCGATGATCCATTTGACTTAGGCAAAGAGGGTTTTTTAGCCATTTTGAGGAGCATGAGTATAGGTGAATGTGGTTTTATGACACAGTAGGGAGACTGACATGATGGCAGTGACATTTTACAGTGTAACAGATGCCCCCTAAAGCATGAAGCCCGAGAGAGTGGGAGGGGTGAAATGCTTTACGAGACTGCTGGACTGGAACACCACTGGAGAGAACCTGCAGGCGGATACAACTGATATTTCAATTACATGTAGTCTAGGCATGGGCGCAGCCATCCGAAAGACATATAGAAGAAGGTCTATGGCGTAGGCGCAGCCACCCAGCTGATAAGACCATAATGATAAGAGGTATGGTCGCAGCCATCCTTGAAAGGACTCAGGCATGGTCGCAGCCATCCATCAATGAGTCATGTAATGATGTCCCACAAAATCGCAGCCTGGTCCACAATGAACTAGAACCAGGGTCTTGCGCTCCATCCAAATCCGAACAAAGTACAAGCTCAGACATGTGAATATATGTGTCGAAGTCGAACATGTTTGAACATCGTCCGATTACCAGCCAATGATGGAAGCTGTTAACAGACGCGAGAGGGGCCACCAATAATGACGATGGTCCTCAAGGTACTATAGGTACAATCCACGGCATGTGAATGAATGAGTCGATGTCGAACACCCGCGGAATTATTCGATCGGAGGTCAATGATGAAAACCTTGCGTCGAACACGAAGAACCTGCCATTAGGGCATGCAGGCCCCAAGGTACCTGAAGGGAGTCCCTAGATCACTCCTGGATAATGAGTTGGAGTCGACAGGAAATGATCTTTATCGAAGGCGGGCCATAATGTTTCCCACATCATCGACGCGAGACGGGTAGAGACAAGTCTATTTTGCGTGAAGTATCAGAGGGAGGTCGTACATGCAGAGGTCAACTTCTCTTGAACATATCGGCGGCACCACGACGGATTTGGCAGTATTTGGGGTTCAAAGATCAAAGGTCGTAATGAAAGGACAATGAGCAGATGAGCGGCCAAATAGGATAACCCAAACCCATGGAGGCAAAAAAGTGAAATGAGATGAGATGTCCCCACCCAGACACGAATGCAAACGGTGCCATGTTCAAGAGCGACATACTGCCGATGACAACGATTACGGTTCCTTTATTTCCCCCACCATTTCTGGCGAGTACCCCGATTATTTTTGGATGACAAGCTTGACGGGGATAGCATATGCTTGTAGAGGCGTCATTTCGACGGGTCCCGATGCCATTTTGTTTTAACGAGTCTGACAAAGGAAGAACTCGGCGTCTTTTCATGTTTAGAGAGTTTGAAAAGACAGCTGAAAAGGAAACTCCAGGGGGGTGCTTTTTCGTACAGTTATGTCTCTCGAGCCCGAAAAAGTATAAAACGATGCTCGAAAGAACCGCCCGATCATCACGACCGAGGAGTACTTTTCATAAGTAGTGACATCGACCGGAAAAAGTAAAAAAGTGGTTGACATCACGTCGTTTTGGAGCCGATAACGAGCGCGAAACGACAAACGCCCGGCAATCTTTTGTTGTTTTAAACGGTCCAAAAAGAGCTTTAAAATGACCGCCTCTCATTCCTTTTAGACGAGTTGAGAGGAAGCTCGGCAATCTTTTCTTATTTTACGTCGGAAAAGGGCTTAATGACGACATTTTTTAGAACCAAGTGCACAGGAATCCACCGCGACAATGCTGGTCTCAATGATCTGCACATGACACATACCCGCATAATCCTGTTCGATATGTCGGAAATCATGACGAAATAAGACATAATTGAATACATCTAGATGAGTTTATGGCAAAATTATAGTAAAAAACCCACATCTATAAGGAAATTTAACCAAATTTGGAAATTTGACTATAAATAGGAGTTTTGTAAAAACATTTTTTACCATTTTACCATTGGAGCTCTGGAGGACGTGAAATTACTACAAAGTTGACGGAGCTGATTCTTCCTCATCTGGACGTTGATTTCCGAACCGCTCGTTCCAGGTAGGTTCTCCTCACTTTTCCCTGCATTTTGATTATGTTTTTAACCGTTTTGACCGTAATATTCGGCCAATTTGGCCAAAATCTTTGCGCGTTGGAGCGCTCTCGGTCAGCGCGGTTTTCCCCATCGGGACCGCGCTGATCGGGCTTTCCAACACGTAGCCCAATCTGGGTCAGCGCGGAAAAGACGTGTCCTTCCGCGCTGGCCCAGTGAAAAATACACGGGGCGGCCATTTTCAGCGCGGCTGTTTTAGAAACAGTCGCGCTGGCGCCGAGAAATATGATTTTCCAAAATTTAAATAATTCTAAGTGATTTCTTTCACATGTATGATTCTAAAAGGGTCTTGGGTGCTTTGCAGGGCAAGATGGTTGTCACTTGGCAGGAGAGGGACCATGATAATGAGGATATGGCTGCCTTGGCTGATGCTGGATGCCGCAATGCCATGCGGGCATGCGGTTTGATGAAATTTTTCCGTACTCCGAGACTGCGAGCTCAGCCAGACCTGCTAGAGCTGCTGGTTCGAGCTTGGAACCCAGTGGATGGGAAATTCACCATCCGAGGCCGTGACATCGAGTTCAACTCGAATGATATCTATTTTTTGACCGGGTTGTCCCGCCGAGGACCGGTGCCCATTTTGGAGGGGCAGCGTCCTAGTGGTGAGACGCTGGATCGCTTGATGGCTCGTGTCTGTCCATGGGCGACCAAGACACGGAGTGGGAAATGCAGCATTCCTTCGGTGGGTGTCGGTGAGCGTGCCGACATAGTCCTTCGCACCATTCTCTTCCTGGTTACGCGGGCAGCGGGGAGTTTGGCGAACCATGAGGCCTCCAAGGCCAATCTCCTACTTGCTCTAGATTGCTTAGAGCCCACGATCTTCAACTGGGCACTTGCTGTGACGAACAGCATGAAGAGGCAACTGAACAACTGCCGACGCGGAGAGTCGAAGCAGTTCGGTTACGGCTCTATTCTACTTCCGCTGATGTTCGAGCGGGTGCCGGCCTTACGTCTACAGACCATGGTGTTAGACCCGCCGCGCAACGCGCGGGAGACGAGGGCCACCAGGTGGGCCCGAGTCATGCCTCGTGGGGGCGGCGGACGATCAGTGTCCTGGGGCCTATGTTTCAGAGAGTGGCTAGAGAGCCAGGTCATCTTCGTCGAGGACTGGCCATATGCCGGTATCGACTTCCGAGGAGACCCGGATATGCCGCTGCCTGCGGGAGAGCAGTGGGATGACGGAGGTATGACACTTGATTTGTTGGTTTTTTCTTATATGATGTTTTTGTATTTTTTGATGTATATGTTCTGATATATGCTCTTACTGTGCAGATGTCGGTCCTGCTAGACCTCTTGGCCTAGCTCCAGAGGCTCGGAGGGCAGATCAGGGCGTTGATGCCCTGGCTTTGGCTCCCGTAGGAGGCGACCAGGCAGAGACCGTGATCCGCAACCTGGAGGGGTTGCTAGCAGGGATCCCTGATTACCAGGGCATCGAGGAGGTACCGATAGCCGCACAGGTTCATACAGTGGGTGTGGAGCCCAGGATGCACCGCTTGTTGAGGCGGGTGGCACGAGCGGCGGCCGCCTACAGAGCGAGGGACCCACCACAGTAGTCGCCTAGGCTTTATTTCCACTGTTGTCATTTTTTGAGAGACATATGTCTCAGATGTACTGAGAACACTTTGAGACACATACATTTAGTTTTGAGCGCCTTAGTGCGCCACCCGATATATATATATATACCGACTTTGGATGGATCTTTTTACATGTGATGATGTTTTTATATGCTATGCAAATGTCTAATACATATGTAATCTAATGTATCAGTTGCACAACATGCGATCCATGTATTTTTATATTTTCGGCAAGCTTAAAAGCACGCACACACATGCAAACTATGCTTGGAAAAGAATTTATTTTCGTATGCTTATGTTTATTCCTAGATGGATCTTTTCTTCACGTAATCATGTGTTTTATATGCCATGCGACTGTTCGACACACATGTAATCTGATGTATCTACGCGCATAACAAACGACCCATCACGGAATGCATTCACACACACACATATATTTTATTTTTATCAAAGCTTGAAAACACACATGATAACCACGTATGCAAACTATGCTTTATGAGAAGCGGGCATGCCCCCCAGCATCGTGTCTCAATTCGAGGAACATGCCCCCCAAGCTTCAGTCCATTGAAAATGGGTGGAAGGTTGACATAATGGTTATGCGCTCGAATTGCACGAGCTCACGTTTCAGTGTTTTAACGAGGTTGACATAATGGTTATGAATTATCCTCGAATACAAGCTGTTTCATTTTTTTAACGAGGTTGAGACATTAGCAAAACTCTCCTCGAAACTCCTTGTTTCATTTTTTAGGGAGCTTGTCACAAGATCAGGAACTATGCTCCGGACAGACCTAATTTCATTTTTTAAGGAGCTTGACATAGGAGAACGAACGATGCTCCGCCCGAACTGTATCATAATGAACGGGAAGTCGGGGCTTCCAAGAGTGGCACTCCTGGTAGGAGGTCGATGTCTCGGAAGTCGGGACCCAATGCCCCCAGAACACTATGCACGATAGCGGCATTGCTGGGTACAGGCATGGGAGAGGCAGCCACGTAGTTGATCTGAGGTGAGGCAAATGCAACTGGTGGCTGAGAACCAAAAGGGGAAGACAATAGTGCCGGAGGGGCTTGTGGACGAGCGAACGACAATTGGTCGATCGTTACCATTCTTCCATCGTGCGGAAAGCAAATCACACGGAAAAGTGAAGAAACAAGGGCTCCCATGGCATACACATAGTCACGACCAAGGAGAAGACTGAAGTCTAAAGGGCCTTGGGTAACCGAGACGTCTATACAGACAGTCTTGCCCCCTAAAGTGATAGGGAACTTTGGAAGGATCCCTAATGGTTGACTCGTTCCTCCATCGAAAGCAGTGAGATTCGGTGCAACAGGTACAAGCGATGGGGAACCCAAAGCTCGCCAAGTAGTAACGGGCATAAGGCTAACCGATGCCCCCTCATCTAACACAGTGCCAGGCAGCGCCATATGAGAAGCATAGGCGGTGACCTAGAAAGGCACATGGGATGGAAGGGGAGGAGTAGTCAAACGGCTCCAATCGAAGGACACGACCGAACTACTAGGTGGGGGAACCATATGGTTGTCCCCCTGCTCGGGAGGGACCGAATCGCAATTCTCCAGAGAGTTTGGGATGGGAAAACTATCATCAAGCTCAGGAGAATCCGAGGAGACAAGAAGAACATGGGAATTTGACTCTTCCGAAACAGAGTGGACGGCACTCGGTCCGACCAATGATTGGTCTGGAACAGGCTGGGCGCAACCAGGTTCGGGAAGAGGAGCCTGGACAAGAGGAGAATGTGAAACAATCTCATTATCAGGAGGCGATTGATTTGCTGCTGCAGAAAGGCGTTGATATCCAACGGGTAGTTGGGGCAGGAGGGCTGGGAGGCTTTCCAAAACAACGGAGGCTTTATCCATGAGTGGACAAAGGTGAAGGGGATGATTGCCTTCATAAAGTCTACAGGGGATTCGAATCTTCCCATTTCCCTTACCATTCCCAACTGATGAGGGAACATCGCCATGAGCCTCAGTGGATGATGAGGGGCGGGCCGGATCACGAGACCATACTTCCAAGATCTTGGGAATGCCAGGACAATCACGAAGAAGATGGTCGTCCTTACATAATCGACAAGGAAACTTAACCTTCCGCAAAGGAGCGGAAGGTGGCCCGACTTCAGGTGCACTTACGGGAATAGTCGTACTTGAGACCTCTCTCTTGGGAGATTTCTTCTTCTTGGTCTTCTTCTTCTTCTTCTTAGCCACCTGGTTACTTGAATCGAAACTTTCACCAGGCGAAGTACAAGAAGGAGACGTAGAAGTAGGCGTCGAAGGAGAGAGGTCCACCTTGGGTTCAACATGATGTTGTGCAGGTGGAGGGACTGATGAAGCATTAGCTGACATGGTAGGGACCAAAGAGGTTGAAAACAACCAAACAGGCAACCCGACTGTTAACCCTGGAAGGGATAATGTCGCCATATAAGGAGCACCAACATTCCCAAGAGGAGGGAAATGACTAGGGTTCCCGTCAGGAGGGGAACTTAGGTTGGTGAACCCGGGGAAAGTTGCCATAGGAAACAAAAAGAATCCTATTCGAACTAGCACACACAAGATCTTACCAGGTAATGTTATCATGGCCAAATAAATTTTAAGACGCAGGAACTGAACTTGACCTTTTCATGTTTCAAGAGTCGAGAAAAGGACGAAAAGATGACTCTATCGCCTTCGAATGTTTAACGAGCACAAAGTGACAAGACGCTCGCTGGCACCTTTTCTGTTAGACAGTTTGAAAAGGATCAAAAGATGACTACTCTGGAAGTTCTAGGCAAAAGGTTTACCAAGCAACCCGTAAAACTGCTTATACACCTTGGCAATCGTATGAGAACCAAGGACTTCCTGTACTGCAGTCAATCTTCCCGAATGTTGTGTTCGGTGCGTTACGGTTTACAAGGTGGCAGACTCGGTTTCCTGTGGATAAAGGTTGCAAGCCTAATGGAGTCTCCCCATATATACGCGACGGTACGTGGGAGCCCAATCCGTGCTAGCACTTATCGTCTCACCGTGGAGGAATCACCCAACCACTCAACATTAAGCTACTAGGTTTAACGACGCCGGAACACGTCTTTAGCCTAGACCTCTAGATGTTTTCGTTAAGTTCCAATGCGTTTTTAGATAAATTTGGTTTATTTTACAGTTGATCTTTGAATTAAGTTTGAGTTTGAGGTCCTACCGTATGATCTCTCAAAAACACCTAAATGCAACTATATGCCAAAGATCATCATTTTGTTCGATGAATTCTAGCTAACCAAGAGTTAAGGATTTTTCAAACAAACAAAACGAATTCAAGCAAGCACGCAACCTAATGCAACTAATAGCAAGGAAATGAAACTTTTCTTTTGAAAAATACGAGACAACGAAATGCTCTTTTCTTTTCCAACTATCAAAGCAAAAGACACTAGTTTGCTCTACTTTTTCAATGACATAAAAATGCTTTTAAAACGAATTAGAGAGATGGTGACACTAAGTGAAAGAACCAAAATCACTCAATGTACACACAAGATAATTCCCAAGTCACCAAAACAATTTTCCAAATCAAAGGAAAACTAGGGTTTGGATGAGCTATGTAATCTAAGCTCAGCAAGACAAAAAGGAATTCAAACGAGGAAAGCAAAACGCTTGGAGAACAACCAAACACACTTCAACAATCACT
The DNA here is from genome assembly GCA_000404065.3 of Pinus taeda. Classification (NCBI taxonomy): domain Eukaryota; kingdom Viridiplantae; phylum Streptophyta; class Pinopsida; order Pinales; family Pinaceae; genus Pinus; species Pinus taeda. Next base: position 7,333 of record APFE031642316.1, read on the forward strand.
AAGCAAGTGCAAGGGAGTAGTTAGAGAGTCGACTGGCCCAATAGAAGACCAAAAACACCTAAGGGAGGCTCGACACACAAAGCCACTAGATGCCCTAGGGCTAAAACGTGAAGTCGATGGAAGAAGGCAAACACCCAAAGGGCAAATGTAATCTATGCAATTGTAATTTATGCACAATTCACTTGAAAAGTGTGCGAACGTAATCTATGCACAAACGAGAATTCTAATTATGCAAGTGCGATCTATGCAAGAGAATTCTCAAACACAAGATGATTCTAATGTAATCTAAGAGCCAGTCAAGTGCAAGTCAAGAAAATTGGGTGAGATTTCCAAAGATCAAAAATAAAAACACTCAAAGGCGATTAACACTCATACCCAATTTAGCAAAAACAAAAGCAAAAAGACGCAAAATTGTGAAGAGACTGAGACAAACCTTCAAGTAATGATCAAAGGAAATCAAAATAAGAATTTCTCAAAAGAGAGACTCAAAACCAGTCAAACAAGGCTCCCACACACTCAAGCAACCGTAAAAGTCAAGGCAGAATGCAAACCAAGCAATAAAAGCAAGAAGGAAGGTCTTTGCACAAACTGGAAACAACCGATAAACGAGCTCTCGCAGAACGAGGCCCCGCAAGCAAGCAAGTCACAGTCCAACAAAGTTATCAAGCCAAAAGCCAAGTGTAAGAGACGGGGGAAAACCAAAATCAAGAGGTTCAGTAAGTCAAAAGGCCCAAAAAGAATTTTTTGCAGGATCAGCGCGGGTGACCCTATAGCAACAAAGCGATGACGCAGAGGTGCCTGTAGCAACTTTGCGCTGTCAGCGCGGAAGGACACGAATAAAGGGCGCTGTCCCGAAAAAGCAGGTCAGCGCGACTGAATAAATATACAAACGCGATGACAGAAACAACAAAGAAGACAGGATGCGCTGTCAGCGCAACTGTTTCAAAATAAAACGCGCTGAGGCTGAAAAGCAAGTCAATTCGAACAAAAACTCCTAAACCAAAAGAACAGGTTTTCAAAGCAATTAAGGTAGTCCCTAGGACGAACCCAGAAACAAACCACCAGTAAAACACTCCCCAAAATCTTTGACAAAGAAGCAATAATCAAACAAAGGTGACATACAAAGGGACAGGCAAGCTCCCCAGCGGAGTTGCCAAATTGTTGGATAGGTAAATCCCCTCTACGGATAGAGGCGATCCCCACTAGCCCAACAGGGGTCTAGCAACAATCGAACAATGCTACACCGCAGGTTCCTAGTTGTAATTAACAAGTGGGTAAAAAAAACCTACTTGGATTCCAACGCTATTTTATCGAAGAGATAATCCTCTCGCTCCTTCGCTCCAGCCGATCACAATTCCCCGCTATCCTCGTGGACGAACACCTGCACAAGCAAAGAGAGAGCAAACAAGGGCGTAAAATCTACTAAAAAACAACTATGTATCAGTCAGGAAGGATACAATTTACATTAATCATTCATAGGATAAATTGAAATGGAACCATAAGAGTGGTCATCTATCTTTATTAATCAGAAAGTAGAGTAAGGTACAACCGAAGTCCTGACGCTGAGTCCTTCTCTAGAGGGTCCAGCCAGCATGTCCTCCAAGCATTCACCTTTGAAGCAAATCTCCCAAGTCAAAGAGGTCTCTCTCTCACATACAAGGCAACAAGCTCATGACCTTCCTCAAGCTCAAAGCAATCCTCACACAACACACCAAATGCCTACAAAGAGCAGCACTAATGCACTAAGAATTCCTCAATCAAAGTCTATATGTTCCAAACTAGCTGCTCATGGGCAATGGAGGAGGCTTATAAAGGAGAAGGAGTCTCCATGAATAGGTAAAGGATGAGCTTTCCCCCAAGATAAGTGGATGGTCAGTCGAACAGACATGCCAGAGAAAGGATGGCGACCTCAACAATGCTAACAACCAGTCTGGAGGGATCTGGAAGGCTGGTTGTTAGAACAAATTCGCCCAAACAGGATCAGCACGGAAAACCCGTGAACTGCCGCGCTGACATCGCAAACCAGATGTAGAAGAGGTCTGGTCAGCGCGAAAAGGACAAACAGAGGGTGCGATGTTCGAAAAATGGGACCAGCGCGGAAAAGACGTGTGCTTCCGCTCTGGTAGCGCAACAGATACACTGGCCTCCGCCCGTCAGCGCGCTTATTTGTTTAACAGTCGCGATGATTCATTTGACTTAGGCAAAGAGGGTTTTTTAGCCATTTTGAGGAGCATGAGTATAGGTGAATGTGGTTTTATGGCACAGTAGGGAGACTGACATGATGGCAGTGACATTTTACTGTGTAACAGAGCCCATATAAGAAAATGCTAACTTGTGACCCGAGGTTAGCTTTGTGCACATTCGTGTAGCTCATTTTTCTAGCTCTCCCTTGTCCCTTCATTTCAATGAGTCGTTTGAGGGTGTCTGTGTAAACTCGTTCAGGTGGGTCGAGCGAGGGCGTCCATGTGAACCAGTTGGTGCAGGTCGGGCGAGGGCACGCCCGGGCGAACGAGCCTCTATCGAAAATTTTACGTTGTGACCCAGCGTTGGCTTGTGCACATTCGTGCAGCTCGTTTTCCTGGCTCTCCCTTGTCCCTTCGTTTCGGTCATGCGTGCACCCTTGTAAACTTGTTCGGGTAGGTCGTTTGTGGGCGTCCGTGTAAACTTGTTCAGGCGGGTCAGACGAGGGCATGCCCGAGTGAACGAGCCCATATCAAAAAGTGCTAAGTTGTGACTAGGGGTTAGCTTTGTGCACGTTTGTGCAGCTCGTTTTTCCGACTCTACCTTATCCTTCATTTTAGTGAGTTGTTTGAGGGCATGCGTGTGAACTCGTTCGGGCGGGTCGGGCAAGGGTGTCCATGTGAACTCGTTTAGGTGGGTCAGGCGAGTGCTCGCCTAGGCGAACGAGCCCATATAGAAAATTTTAAGTTGTGACCCGAGGTTGGCTTTATGCATGTTCGTGCAGCTCATTTGCCCCGCTCTCCCTTGTTCCTTCATTTGTGTGAGTCATTTGGGGGCGTGCGTGTCAACGTGTTCGGGCAGATCGGGTGAGGGCATCCATGTGAAGTCGTTGGCACGGGTCAGGTGAAGGCATGCCCGAGAAAACGTGCCCATATCAAAAATGCTAAGCTACCACTCGACATTGGTTTTGTCAGCGTTCGTGCAGCTCGTTTGCCCATCTCTCCCTTGTCCCTCCGTTTCGGTCGTTTGACGGCACCCCATGTAAGCTCGTTCGAGCGGGTTGTTTGAGGGCATCCATGTAAACTTTTTCAGGCAGGTTGGGCAAGGGCGCATCCAAACTAATGAGCCCATATCAAAAAATGCTAAGTTGTGACCCGAGGTTGGCTTTATGCACGTTCGTGCAGCTCGTTTTCCCGGCTCTCCCTTGTCCCTTCATTTTGGCCATGTGGGTGCCCATGTAAACTCGTCCGGTCTGGTCAGGCAAGGGTGTGCCCGGGCAAATGAGCCCATATCAAAAATTGCTTGGTTGTGACCCGAGGTTAGATTTGTGCACATTCGTGCAGCTCATTTTCCCATCTCTCCCTTGTCCCTTCATTTCGGTCGTGTGCGCACCCATGTGAACTCATACGACTGTGTCATTTGAGGGCATCCATGTCAACTCGTTCGGGTGGGTCATTCGATGGCATCCATGCAAACTCATTCAGGCGAGGGTGTCCATGTAAACTCATATGGGTTGTTGTGGTGTGGCTCCCTGGATCATCTTGGTCCCCTCGTGCCCTCCCAAATGATACAAGTGATAGGTTTCCTTTTCGTGTGAAAGGTGGGTTGGTAATTGAGTTGTGTTTTCGGGTTTACCTGAAGGATGGCCTTAGGTCATTGGTAGGGTGGCCGATTTTCATCTTCTCTCCATCCCCACTTAGTAGCGCATAAGTGGTAATGTTGGCCATGCTCATCTTGGGAGGCATACGTGAACAATTCCGCTTCTGCTCTCTAAGTCCTTGGAGCTGTATGGGTTGTTGTGGTGTGGCTCCCTAGCTCATCTTGGTCCCCTCGTGCCCCTCCCGATGATACCAGTGACATGTTTTCTTTCCATGTAAAAGGTGGGTTGGTAATCGAGTTATGTTTTTGGGTTTACCTGAACAATGGCCTTGGGTCGTTTGAAGGGTGGTCCATTTTCATCTTATCTCCATCCCCACTCGGTAGCGCATGAGCGGTAATGTTGGCCATGCTCGTCCTGGGAGGCATATGTGAACATTTCCCCTTCTGCTCTCCAAGTTCTTGGAGATGTGTGGGTTGTTGTGGTGTGGCTCCCTGGCTCATCTTGGTCCCCTTGTGCCCCTCCAGATGATACCAGCGATAGGTTTTCTCTCTGTGTGAAAGGTGGGTTGGTAATAGAATTGTGTTTTTGGGTTTGCCTGAACGATGGCCTTGGGTCATTTGTAGGGTGGCCGATTTTCATCTTCTCTCCATCCCCACTCAGTAGCGCATGAGCAGTAATGTTGGCCATAGTTTTCCCGGGAGGCATATGTGAACAATTTCCCTTCTGCTCTCCAAGTTCTTGGAGCTGTATGGGCTGTTGTGGTGTAGCTCCCTGGCTCGTCCTAGCCCCCTTGGGCCCCTGCAAATGATACCAGTGACAAGTTTTCCTTCTGTGTGAAAGGTGGGTTGGTAATCGAGTTGTGTTTTCAAGTTTGCCTAAACGATGGCCTTGGGTTATTTGTAGTGTGCCCAATTTTCATCTTCTCTCCATCCCCATCCAGTAGCGCATGATCAGTAATGTTTTCCATGGTCGTCCCGGGAGGCATATGTGAACAATTCCCCTTCTGCTCTCCAAGTTCTTGGAGCTTGTATGGGCTATTGTGGTGTGGCTCCCTGGCTCATCCTTGCGCCCTCGGGCCCCTCCAGATGATACCAGCAACAAGTTTTCTTTCCATGTGAAAGGTGGGTTGGTAATCGAGTTGTGTTTTTAGGTTTTCCTAAATGATGGCCTTGGGTCGTTTGTACGGTGGTTAATTTTCACCTTCTCTCCATCCCCACTTGGTAGCACATGAGCAGTAATGTTGGCCATGGTCGTCCCGAGAGGCATATGTGAACAATTCCCCTTCTCCTCTCTAAGTTCTTGGAGCTATATGGCTTGTTGTGGTGTGGCTCCCTGGCTCGTCCTAGCCCCCTCGTGCCCCTCCAGATGATACCAGTGACAGGTTTTCTTTCCATGTGAAGGGTGGGTTGGTAATCAAGTTGTGTTTCTGGGTTTTCCTGAACGATGGCCTTGGGTCGTTTTTAGGGTGGCCGATTTTCATCTTCTCTCCATCCCCACTCAGTAGCACATGAGTGGAAATGTTGGCCATGGTCGTCCCAAGAGGCATATGTGAAAAATTCCCCTTCTGCTCTCTAAGTTCTTGGAGCTGTATGGGTTGTTATGGTGTGGCTCCCTGGCTCGTTTTGGCCCCCTCATGCCCCTCCAGATGATACCAATGACAAGTTTTCTTTTCGTGTGAAAGGTGGGTTGGTAATCGAGTTGTGTTTTCGGGTTTTCATGAATGATGGCCTTGGGTCATTTGGAGGGTGGACGATTTTCATCTTCTCTCCATCCCCACTCAGTAGTGCATGAGCGGTAATCTTGGCCATGGTCATCCCAGGAGGCATATGTGAACAATTCCCCTTCTACTCTCCAAGTTCTTGGAGTTGTATGCGTTGTTGTGGTGTGGCTCCCTGGCCTGTCTTGGTACCCTCGTGCCCCTCCATATGATACCATAAATAGGTTTTCTTTCCGTGTGAAGGGTGGGTTGGTAATAGAATTGTGTTTTCGGGTTTTCCTGAATGATGGCCTTGGGTCATTTGTAGGGTGGCCAATTTTCATCTTCTCTCCATCCCCACTATTACACAGAAATTTGTCACCGTCCCTGTTACCCCTCTCCCGCATCTTGGAGGACTCATTCCGGGACCTATGAGAAGTGACATGACCTGAAAACACTTGCATTGCATTCCCCTGAACATGAGCTTCATTTTCCCTGAAGACATCTCCTGGTAAAAAACCCTAAAAATAGCCCTTTTTTTCATTGGCACGGTTCCATAGTGCAGCCCTCACGCCAATGGGGTAAATCCTCCAAAGAGGGCGTGCTAGTTGGCACTCTGTCATAGAGTCACACCTATGCCAACTATAATCAGTGGTGTTTTTTTAACAAACAAACGGTGGAAGTTTCATCCTAACAAATTCCTAGACTGCATCTATCTTGAGTTGGGTGGTTTGGCTACAGATTTCCATAGAGAGGAAGTGGTTTGCCACCTCTCATGTAAACTTCCTTGATGATAGAGCCAATCCCATGATTATTGTGGATGAGCCCAACTCCCCTTCCTCCATCTATAAAAGCTTGTCCATTTTCCTTGGCAAGCTAGTTCCAGAGATTCAGAATTGTCAAGTTCCCAAGAGATTCATGTTGCAAGAGCCTTCTTCATTCCCATAAGGCCAAATCCTAGTAAGGAGATTCTTGTCTAATAACCAAAGAGAGAGAGGCTTGTCCCTATTCTAAACAAGATTTGCAAGACATGTGCTACTAACTATCCAACCAAAGGAGAATCTAGCATCATAACTTTGGTTGTATTCTTCTTTGATTATTATTAATAAACGACTATTGGTTATGGTTCCACTCTTATTGTTATTTGTGATGATGATGAGTTATATCCTTTCTGACTGATATATAGTTGCATATGCGGGATTTTATGCTTCTGTTTATGTCGTTTCTTGTATGTGCAGGTGTCCATTCACGGAGATCATGGAGATTGAGACCTGCCACAGCAAAGGAACGGGAGCACCACCTCTTCTACAAGCGCTAGCATTGGAATCCAGGTAGGCCTTCATCATTGGTCTGTTAATTTGCAATTAGGAACTTGCACTGTAGCATTGTATGATTGTTGCTAGACCCGGCCTGGGCTAGTAGGGATCACCTTTCTCCGCAGAGGGGATTTACCTCGTCAACAATTTGGCGACTCCACTGGGGAGCTTGTCTTGCCTTTTTGGTTGTTTCTTGGTTTTTACCTACTTGGTTAGCCTTCTCGGTTGAGTCCTTTTACTGTTTCTTGCTTCTTGGTTTACCTGGTTATCGTTGGCCTAGTCTTGGATTTCATCTTTTTATTTTTTCATAGAAAACTTGACTGGCACGCTTTTTTAGCATAACAGTCGCACTAATTGGCGCTAGTTGCTAATATACAACCTACGCCAATCCTTAAAAGGCACTAGTTGCAGCCTGACAGTCGCGCCAGGCTTGGGAACTTTTAAATTTTTCTTGTTTTTAAGCCTTCTGAGCTTGGTCTTTGTTTCAGATACATTTTCTCGACTGCTTGAGTGTGTTAGAGTCTTGTTTGACTAGTTTCAACCTTTACCCTTTGGTTGTTTTCCATATTCTATTGATTTCACATTTTTAGCCCTAGGGCATCTAGTGGCTTTGTGTGTCGAGCCTTCCTCAGGAGTTTTTGGTCTTCTATTGGTCGAGTCGACTTTCTAATTGCTCCCTTGCACTCATTTAGTAGTTGTTAATTGTTTCATTGCATTGTTTGAGTGACCTACCTCTTTTTCACTTGAGCTCCGCTTTGTTTTGCTTTGGGCCTAGATTACACGGCTCATTTGTGTCTTTGTGACTTTTCTCGTTTTTGAAGGACTGCTTTGTGATTTAGGGATCTGATTGTGCTTGCATTGAGTGGAATTTGCTTGTATTTACTCTTTCATTATCATTTCTCAAATTTTGTTTAGTGCATCTTGCCATCAACATAAAAAAAAACAAATCTCTTTTGCTTTTCATTAGTTAATGTGAATTAGAGCTTTTCGTTGTTATTCGCGATTAGTGACTTTGAAGAAAAGTTTGTTAATTTCCATTAGCTGCATTAGAGATATTGTTGGTTGTTTTATGATCATTTTGTTTGTGTGAAAGCTCTCAACTCTCTCATAATTAGCATTCATCGAATGAAAATGATATATTGCAGCATATAGTTTGCATTTAGGAAATTTTGAGACATTACATACGGTAAGGCCTGAAAACTGAAACATAATACAAGATCAACTTTAAAATGAACTTAATGAATCTAACAATGCATTGGAACATAACGCACATTGTTTAGAGGTCTAGGCTAGAGACGTGCTCCGGTGTCGTTAAACCTAGTCACTTTTGTTTCCTCTCAAGGTTGGGTGATTCCTCCTTTTGTGACTCAATAGTGGTCTAATACGGAATTGTGCTCCCACGTACCATCAAGTATATGGGGAGACCCCACTAGGTTATCATCCTTTATCCATAGGAAGCTATGTCTTCCGCCTTACGACCCGTAACACACCGAACATAGCATTCGGGTAGATTGATTGTCGTATGGAAAGTCCTTGGTTTTCATACGATTTCCAAGGTGTATATGCAGTTTTACGGGTTGTCTGATAAACCTTTTGCCTAGTTCTCCAAAGTAGTCACTTTTGATCCTCTTCGGACTCCCTAAAAGAAAAGGCCCATCTGAGCACTTGTCACTTCAGGCTCATTAAACATTCGAAGGCGACTAGAGTCATCTTTTTGTCCTTTTCTCAACTCTTTAAAGATGAAAAGGTCAAGTTATGTCCTTATGTCTTAAAAAATTTATTCGCCCACGATCACACACCCTGTTAGATTCTTTTTGTTTTTGTTGGCCATTTGATTGTGTGTCTTGATTCTTTTTTCAGCCCCGTGTGTGATTTTCAATTTTTGATGGCAACTTTTCCAGATTTCACCAACCCAGGAATCCCCTCTGACGGGAATCCTGGTCATTTCCCTCTTGTTGGGAATGTTGGTGCTCCTTATATGGCAACGTTGTCCCTTCCTGGGTTAATTGTTGCGTTTCCTATTTGTTTGTTCTCAACCTCTATGGTCTCTAATGTCTCCACTACTGGTCAATTAGTTCCTCCACCCAAACAACATCATGTTGATTCCAAGGTGGACCTCTCCCCTTCTTCGCCTATTTCTACGTCTCATCTTCTACTTCACCTGGTGAAAGTTTGGATTCAAGTAACCAGGTGGATAAGAAGAAGAAGAAGAAGATGAAGAAGAAGAAGTCTCATAAGCGAGAGGCTAAAAGTGTAGCTACTACCCCGAGTACAGCTCAGGTTGGAACTTCTTCTCCTCCTCCGCGACAGGTTAAGTTTCCTTGTAAATTGTGCAAGGATGACCATCTTCTTCATGATTGTCCTGGCATTTATAGGATCTTAGAAGTATGGTCTCACAATCTGGCTTGTCCCTCATCATCCTATGAAGCTCATGGTGATGCTACCTTATCAACTAGAAATGGTAAGAAGAAAGGGAAGATTCAATTCCCCTGTAGGCTATGTGAAGGCAACCATTTCCTTCACCTTTGTCCGCTCATGGATAAAGCTTCCGCTGTTTTGGAAAATATTACAACTTCTTCACCCCAACTCCCCATTGGTTATCAGAGGCTCTCTTCGGATCCTCTCCCTGTCGACAAAGAGATTGATTTAGATCCTTCTCTTGTCCATCCTCCTCTTTCTGAATCGGGCCATGCTAAGCATGTTCAGGACCAACCATTGGTTGGAGAGAGTGTTAACTTAGGTTGCCCACATGTTGATCACTCTGTTTCAAAAGAGCATCTTGCTCATGTTCTTCTCGTCTCGTATAATTTTTCTGAGTCCGAAAACAACTCTCCTATCACAGCTGAACCCGAGAGTCCTTCTTCAGAGCAGGGGAGAAATCATACGATTCCCCCACCAAGTAGTTCAGTTGTTTCCTTCAACTGGAGTCACCTGACTACTTTCCACCTTCCATCCCATGTGCCTTTCTAGATTACAGTACATGCCTATGATAAAGAAGTACCTCGCACTGTCTTGGATGAAGGTGCATCTGTCAGTCTTATCCCTTCCACTACTTGGCAAGCTTTGGGCTCCCCACAGCTTGTGCCGGTTGCACAGAATCTGATGGCGCTTGACGGGGGAACAAATCAACCATTAGGGATCCTTCCAAAGTTCCCTATTACTTTAGGAGGAAAAACCATCTATATAGATGTACTGGTTACCCAAGGTGCTTTAGATTTCAGTCTTCTCCTTGGTCGTGACTATGTTTATGCCATGGGGGCCCTTGTCTCTTCACTTTTCCGTGTGGTTTTCTTTCCTCACAACGGAAGAATCGTGACTATAGATCAATTATCATTCTTTAGTCCCCCGGTGCCTCTTGCACAGTTCTCATCCCCTCCTGGTTTTTATCCACCGGTTGTATCTGCCCCACCGCAGGTCAACTACGTGGCTACTTATCCCGTGCCTGTATCCAGTGATGTTGCCGTCGTGCATAGTGTCCTAGGGGCATTGGGTCCTGACTTCTAAGATGTTATCCTTCCACCGGGAGTGGCACTCTTGGAAGCAATGACTTCCTGTTCATTATGATGAAGTTCGTTCGGAGCATCGTTCACTTTCCTATGTCAAGCTCCTTAAAAAATAAAGCTGGGTCTGGTCGAGCATAGTTCCTGATCTTGTGTCAAGCTCGTTAAAAAAATGAAACAAGGGTTATGAGGATAGTTCTTTTACTGTGTCAACCTCATTAAAAAATGACACAACTCCCTTTCCAAATCGAGTCTTTTGATTAAGGTCTCGTAAAATACAAGTCGAGTCTTTCCAAGATCTCGAAAGTGAACCTTCATTCCATCCACTTTGTTGAATGCAATGAAGCTTGGGGGGCATGTACCTCATTTTGCATCATTATGCTAGGGGCATGCAAACTTATAACAAGCATATTTTTTCATTTCAATCTTGTGTAAACATGAAACCGAATCCAAGTAGAGTTCTCCATGGTTGAAGCTTGTGTAAAAATGAACCCATACCCGATGTACATCTCTTGATTGCCATTTTCATCCTCTCAATTCTGTTAGATGAGCCTTGGTTGTTTTCATCCCATTGCCACCATCTCTTTGGCCGATCATATGCTTTCACTTGCTTGTTTTCCTTTCCTAAGGGACCACAGTTAAGAGTGGTTTTGTTAGCCAGCCTCTTGACCATTACATGTTTTGGGCAGTTCCATCATTGCCGGAACTAGTTGCTACCCTTTATAGCACTCGTTCCTCTAGGAAAAGTCACCTTTAAGCTCTTTTCTGACTCGTAAAATATGAAAAGATTGTTGAGTATTTTTTCCCTTTTTGATTCGGTAAAGAGAATAAAAATGGAGGTCTGCTTTTAGCTATTTTCTGACCATTTAAATATGAAAAGATTTCCGAGTTATTCCTCTTGACTCATTAAATGTAAATAGAGGCGGTCATCTTTAAACTCTTTTCTGACCGTGTAAAGATGAAAATATTGTTGGGCCCTTGTCATTTCAGGCTCGTTAACGGTTACGAAATGACGTGATTTCAGTCGTTTTTTTACTTTTTCAGGTCAAAGTCACTAATCATGAAAAGTACTCCTCGATCGTAATGGTCGAGCGGTTCTTTCGAGTGTTGTTTTATACTTTTTCAGGCTCGAGAGACACAACTTTACGAAAAAGGACACCCTTGGAGTTTACTTTTCTACTATCTTTTCAAAATCTCTAAATATGAAAAGGCGGCGAGTTCTTCCTTTGTCAAACTCGTTAAAACTTGATGACATTGGATTCCGTTGAAATGACATTTTACAAGTATATGCTATCCCCGTTAAGCTTGTTAATAAAAATAACTAGGGTACTCACCAGAAATGGTGGGGAAAATAGAACTAGAATCATTATCGTGTCGGCAATATGTCGCTTTTGAACATGGCACTTGTCTGCATTTGTGTCTGGGAGGACATCTCATCTCATTTTTCACTTGCCTCCATGGGTTTGGGTGATCCTGTTTGACCTCTCATCTGCTCTTTGCCTCGTCGCCATGACCTTTGATCGATTGATGTCAAATACTGCCAAGTCCACTGTCGTGCCACCAATATGTTTAAGAGAAGTTGGCCTCTGCAAAATATCAACATCCCTCTGATAACTCATATAATCCTGATTCACAAAACAAATATTACCTTCCTCTATCTCGCGTCGATGATGTGGGAAACACTATGGCCCACCTTCGATCAAGGTCAGTTCCTTTCGAATTCAGCTCATTATCCAGGAAGTTGATCGAGAGACTCCCTTTGGGTGCCTTGGAGCCTACATGCCTCAATGGCAGGTTCTTCATGTTCGACGCGAGGTTTTCATCATTGGCCTTCGATCGAATGATTCTACGGGTGTTCGATGCCAGCTCACTGATTTGCACGCCATAGATTGTACCTATAGTACCTTGAGGGCCATTGTCATTATTGGTGGTACCTCTTGTGTCTTTTAACAGCTTTCATCATTGGTTGGTAATCAGACGATGTTCCTGCATGTTCAACTTCGACTCCTATATTCGCATGCTTGAACTTGTACTTTGATTGGATCGAGATGGAGTAAAAGACCTTGGATTTTGTCTGTTGGGATCCAGGCTGTGATTTTGTGGATTATTATGATTATTACATGACTCATTCACTGGATGGCTGCGACCATGCCTGAGTTTGTTTATCGATCCTCACTGGATGGCTGCGTCCATACCTTGGATCTAGAATCTTGTGTACTCTGCTATAGATGGTTGCGCCCATACCACATATATCATGTATTTGAAATATCAGTTTTACTTCTCCATGCAGGTTTTCCAGCGGCAGTGTTTTCGATTGGACATGTTCTCGTAAAGCATTTCACCCCTCTCTCTCTCTCAGGCCTCATGCTTTAGGGGGCATCTATTACATAGCAATTTATCATCGTCCCTATTACCCCTCTCCCACATATTGGAGGACTCATTCTAGGACCTATGAGAAGTGACATGACTTGCAAACACCTGCATTACATTCCCCTGAACATGAGCTTCATTTTCCCTGAAGACATCTCCTGCTAAAAAACCCTAAAAATAGCCCTTTTTCCATTAGCGTAGTTCCATAGTGCAACCCTCGCGCCAATGGGGTAAATCCTCCAAAGAGGGTGCGCCAGTTGGCATTCTGTCATAGAGTCGCACCAACACCAACTATAATCAATGGTTTTTTTTAACAAACAAACTACAAAAGTTTCGTCATAACAAATTCTTGGACTGTGTTAGCCTCCTGCTGCAGCAGGTTACTCATATTTCATGATTGGCATTTTTTACAGGCCAAATATGTCATACTTTGCATGCTAAAATGCTCCATATTTTCTAAACAATCACCAAGCAAAGAAGGCTACTCAGAGTTCATCTAACTGCTTTCAAAATTCTGAAAATTCATTCTAGTTTTGTAGAATTTTCAGCTAAAGGGAGGTCCAAACAGCTTAATCTTGGTCTCCCTAGGTTTCAATTTCATGTTTTAGAATATAGTGAATAAAAATTTGTCCGAACAACTTAATCTTGGCAGATTCTTAGATACGTAGAGAATCAAAGGAGCCCAACTGCTTACTCTGGGCCCTTGGAAGAAAAAAGGGTAGTTTGTAGATAGCAAGGCATAAAAAGAAAAATTGAAATTTTGGGTCTGTAAGTCTAAGTGCACCCAAACTAAAAGAAGAAAAAATGTTAAGTAAGTAGGCTGGGTAGGTAGTTTTGAGGTTGCAGAATCTTGACGTTTGTTCATTACCATGTTTTAAAAGTATCATCTCTACTCAGGTAGCGGTCATTAAGTATTTTTCATATGAAGGAGCTCAAACCAGGCATAACTAACTTCCCTTTCTCCATCTTCCCGAAATCATTAACTAATTTCCCCAAAAAGAGGTCAAGATCTTCTTGACATCTCTTAGTTTCATCATTTTCCATGTCATTTAGCCTGGGTGAAGATCTGCTTCACTCAAGGAGGATCCATACTTTCTCTATAAGGTTCTATCTCCCCGTTGAAGCATAAGATCTCTCAAACTTAGCGCTTTCTTATCATTTCCATATTAACTACTGACATTATTATTTAACTCCCCATATTTTCCCCCATCCCCTTACTAAAACTATGAAGTTAATCCCCTTATGTAAATATCCCCTCCCCCTGGTTGAAAATAACCATAAGTACCCCCGCGAATTGCTCAGTTTATCTGAAACTTGGCAAGAACCCTCATGTTGCCCCTTCAAACCATATTCTAATGCAATAAACTCCTTGCAAAGTATAAAATTCCTTCTTAGGTTATCAGACCCCTTCCGAGGCCTCAAATACTCTTCAAACACACATACTCACTCCTTCCGATCGCAATAAACCCTTGCCGATTTCCCTAACATTCTTCTGATCCTAGTGAGCCATCTTGCATTGCCATATCGCAATATTTTTACCACATAGGTGTGCCCCATTCCTTGTTTCCCAATGCGATATCACGATATCGGCGATCGACAACCATAAGCATCGCATTTTCAAAATGAATACCTTCTCGTTCTCCGTCGATGCGATATTGCGATTGCATCGGAAGAAGTTTATCACATCGTAGTAACATATGAGTCACCCTACCACGTCACCTGGCTGACGTCATCCACCGTACAGCTGACGTCAGCAGCCAAAGGAAAGGAAAAAACGAGCAAGCGCGAAGGTCGAGCTTCAGAGCTCCGGAACAAGAAACGGAGCCAGTTTTCGATGCGCGATTAGCACGAAGCGCTAATTGTGCATCACTACGGGAAATAGGCCATATTGGGCAATATTTAGGGAATATTTTGATTCCTTAGCCCGTTTTGCACTGAAAAGGCCCGGAAAAAGCCCGATTTTGCCAATTTGAACGGATTTCAAGACAGAAAAAGACCAGCAGCAAAGACTAAAGAGTATCAGATCAAATTTACAGACAGAAAGCACGTCAAAGAGTATCAGGTAGTGGCGAAGACCATCAATGTAGCGGAAAAGTGTATCAGAGGAGATTTTCTCAGGGCTCGAGGCAAATCCAGCATTAAAAGAAAAGCTCTGAAATTCAAGAAGCAATTAAAGATGCATTGAAAGCTCACCAGTGCAAATGACTGCACATTAAACTCACAGAAGATCAGTGGACCAGAACTCAATGCACAGTTATGACAAAATCACTGCGCCAAGTCACGCAGGACACCCCATCAACTCAACTTGATTCAGCTACCTCTGGCGCAACCCAAAGGACTTACCTGCATTTAATTTTGGCACAATTTTAGGTTTAGAAAGCTCTTTTTCAGACCTGTTTTAGGTCGATTGTAATAAATAGTTTGATATATTTGCAATATAAAAGGAGCCCTCAATACTGTATTAAGGGTTGGTTGGTTGGTCGTCAATCTATCTTTAGCTGATTTTGCTCCAGGAGAGACTCGCACTATAATACCTGATAGTTTCTATAATCAAAGACTACTTATGATCTTTGCAGATTGGATTGTTCACTGTGTTTACCGGTTGAAGAGTGATTATGGAATTCTCGTGCTGTTGCATAACTCAATAAGTGCTTCTTACCTCTGTTTCCCATTCATAAGTTACCGTCTAAACAACAGAAAAGAAGATTAGCTTAGAATTTGTTTAAATACACTCTATGCTCAATTTCTGTTGTTTCTTTATGTTTTCCTCTGTTTAGGCATAAATATGAATTCCACATGGCTCATGTTTGCCCTAACTATAGACAGTTATCCAGGGATTATTCATTGCCCCTAGATAGAGATCCTCCTTCCCTCTGTTAAGCTGAGTGAGAGATTCTTAAGTGCCTCTCATTCCTTACACATCATTCATCCTTTTAGTTTAAAGATTGTGTTATGTGCAGCTACCCTGCTCCATATTTCTCTTATGACCAAGAAAACGCACTAGTAATCCTAACCCATGACTCCATGCCCAATGGTTTGAAACTTATCACTTCATGAATTCCCTCTCTGCCTGAAAGCATTTTCCTTCCATCCAAACATAAACAAAAACCTCTGAACCAAGAAGCTAGCCTAAAATCATCAACAAAGTTAAATCATTAAGAGAGAGCCTTCTCTGATTGCAGGTGGGCTAGAACCTGCAATCCAAAGATTGGTTTGTGGTTACCTCGGCCTTATCCATACAGGAGCCTAGGGACAACCTGAGTGATAACATAATGGCGACTCCACTGGGGACATCCTCAGATAATCTCATTAAACCAGTCTGCAGCTCCATAGAGGAAGAAACCGACCTTTGAAAGTCTCGGTCGACCTGTGTTTTTAGAAAAATTTCCAAAAAAATAGATTAGAAGCTGGCTCCTAAAAAGAAAATGCGTCATACACGATCAAACCCTAATCCTAACCGCCCAACTGTTTTTGAAAACCCGAATTTAATCCCTAAGATCATTAGAAAACAAAAGCAACAAGAAGACCTAACTGCTGCGAGTCCTGAAATAGTTTAGCTAAGCGGTGTTCCAACCCCTGTCAAGGTTTTATTTTGCTCAACCCCAAGTTCCCCTGGTTCATCACTCCCTTCTCCAAGTAGCTCTTCTACACCTCCATCCTATACTATCACTACCACTCCTCTTATCCCGGTTGTTCCTGTTATCCTAGTTGGTCCAGTTTTTCCGCTTATCCCCATTACCATGGCTAATAGATATGCGCCCTTACAGTTGCCTGCTAATCCCGGGGCTATGCCTCAGGACTACCAGAATAAAATCACATATTTTGATGGCACAAACTCCTGCACCACCCTGCAGCATACAAAGAAAATGCAGGATTACTTCGAGAGTTATGAAATTGATGATGACAGTGTGAGAATGAAGATTTTTGTCCAAAGTTTGACTGTTGATGTCAGAACCCGGTTTAGGGCGCTTACACCCAATCCCATATTGAACCCTGAAGCCTTACACCAGACATTTATTAACAGATGGGAGAAAAAGAAATATCCCCTTCACATACTATCTGAGTATGATACTATCAAAAGAGGACCTCATGAAAAGGTTTTGGATTACTGTGCAAGGTTTAATAATGCTTACAATGCAATACCACAAAATTTAAGACCTCCACCTGATCTCGCTTTGTATAAATTCCCTGATGGCTTTGATGCTGAGATGGCATATCAATTAAGGGAAAGAGCCCCTCAAAGCCTTGCATAGATGCAAGATGTTGCTATTAGTGTAGAGGCAAATCTGATTGTCAAAAGAAACAGAGACAGAACTGAGAGAAGAACCACCTTCAAGGAAGAACCCTCAGCCTTCGATCAGAAGCTAGATGCTATTATCAGTGGCATCCACAGGCTGGGAGATAGGGTAGACAATGTTTATAGGAAAGCTTCATGGGAAGGCCAACAACCCAATGCCATAAGGAACCCGAATTTAAGAAAAACTCAGAACATAAACGCTGGAAGGGCCAGTCCCGACCATGATATTAGGCCTCCTTTCCAAGAAAACTATGTGGAGGCATCCACATCCAATGAGCCCACAGATGATACTCACATGAACCTGATAGATTCGAAAAATGAAAAGAAAATCTTTCTCACTAAAGAGGACTGTGAATACCCTGATGTAAAACAGTTTCACACCAAGTTGAGAGAGTCTTTCGATTTCAAACAAGGCTATGATACTGCTGTGTATGAAGTGCACAAACAATACAAATTGAGAACAAGGACCATTGATGTCCCTGCATCTAGCAGAGCAAAAAGTAGTAAACAGCCCAACAAAATTAAATTCAATGTCGCCACAACAAATCCGGCTGACTCTCTGTCCCGAACCCGCATCAGGTAACTGTGGAGGATATAACAGACACACGGCCTCCTATTGATCGGTCTCTACCTCCTTCCTCCCCTAAAGAAAATCTGAACGACACTCCAAAAAGTCTTCCCAAGGTAGAAATACCACAAACTGTCATTCATCATAACATTGACATTCCAAAAGAAAACATAGAGTGTATGCTTGAAAAAGAGAAATCGATTGTTGTCAACACCAAGAGCTCATTGGAAAAACCATTCAGTTTAGAAGCAGAGATTGGAAAACTCAAGATATCCATTCCCCTCTCAGAACTTGCCAAACATGATGTATATAGGCAACAAATTCAAAGGTCACTTCAGCTACCAGAGGTCAGGGGATGTAAACATTTTAGACGATACCCCTGAGCTGCTGTTTGGTCCAGAAGTTAACGGAAAATAAACATATGGACATGTTCCACCCTTTTATGTGAGTCTGCACATACATGACAAAATATTGCATAATGTTATGTTTGACTTAGGTGCCTCACATAACCTTATGCCCAAAGCTGTGATGGAAAGATTGAACCTTGATGTCACAAGACCGTACAAAGATCTATATTCCTTTGACTCAAGTCAAGTCAAATGTTTAGGCTTGATCAAAGACCT